>JAJHJA010000539.1:10000-17500 GCA_021202915.1 Heliconius himera | reverse complement strand
GTCCGACGACGGACAGGCTGTTTTATTTACGTTCCAATTTATTATTTTCGTTATTGTGTTCGATGACACTAACGTCAGATCTATTATAGAGGTCCTTAGTTGACCATGTGTAACAGTTTTATAAGTAGGTGTGTCCCCAGAATTACATATGTGTAGGTTATTTGAAGTTATGAGATTATGTATTTCGTTACCCCTTTTGTTACTTTTATAACTACCCCAGGCAGAGTGCCAACCGTTAAAATCTCCGCCTACTATTAGCCAATCTCTGTTAAAATCTTTCACCAAGCACTCAAGCCTAGCCAGCGTATTATCGGTATCTTGATTCGGCTCTATATAAACGCTCGCGATGATCAACCTGCGCCCCCGTACTCCCAGCTGCACCACGCTGATGTTGGGAGTCGAGTACTGTGTGAGAATCATTGGCGCACCGAGACCCTGTTTTAACATTATACAAGCTTTCACCCTCTCATTATTTACACTATTTTGAAATATGTAGTATCCCGGAATACTTTTCATTATTTTCCCCTCCCCTACGTGCGGTTCGCTGATGATTCCCACATCGTAGTTCCCCTTTACAAAATATTGTATGAATTCCCATTGCCACGTGTAGGAACGTCCAACATTACACTGTATAAATTTAATACTGTTAATCTTATTTTCACTTGACTTCTTGTTATGTTTATAAATATCCATAATCGATTTTGTTTTTTATTTGATTTGACATATATTTTACCGTTGGACAGTTCGTAGACGTGGCGATGTGATCTGTGGCTATATTGTTGTTAGTTTTGTTATTATATCTTATACAGTTATAACAGTTAGGTTTCTTTACTTTACAGGTGGCGTGCGGGCAGCTGGCGAGCTGGTGGGTGGTGTCGGCGCAGTATGCACAGGGCCTGCAGTCGGACGCACAGTTTTTGCTGATGTGTCCGAACTGCAGGCACCTGTAACACTGTATGAAGGGGGAGAAGTCTCCCACAAACACCTTCTGGTGGTCGACGTTCAACCTCCCCAGGCGAGTGGCTTCGTGCCACACGGTCGGACTAACTATGAAGACGGCGTTATAGAGGTAAGTGTTTTTATTGTTATTTCTTTTAAATCTTAACTTCAAATCTTCTTCTGACTTTATTATTTCACCTATTGTTTTATTTTGTTGTTTAATGATCTCGCTAAGTTCCTCAACCGGGATGTCGTTGGATACTCCTTTAAGTATTAACATTGGAGACAGCTTTTTCGCAGGTTCCGCAGTTATTACAGTGGAATTTTTTAGATTAACTAACGTCTCCTCGCACTGTAACTCGTTTTGAAATTCTATCCTAAGTTTATTTTTAGCTATCGGTTGTACTCGAACCGGTGCATAGTTTTTATTTCGGAAGGAAATACTTTTTTTAAATTTGTTAATTGTTTCTGCTTTGGATTCGACATTATCTTTAGATGTAACAACAATGGCTGGTTTGTAAGCTGACTTTGTGGATTTCACGGCAGGTTGTTTATTAGAGGTAAGTACCTGAGCGTAAGATGGATTATTGCTAATTGTGTTATCAGATTTTAATTCTATTTTTAATTTATTAATTTCCTCCCTCATTACTGCGACTAGTTCCTGTTTGAGGGTTATATTATTATCGGAGGGAGGTAGAGGTAGAGGTGGAGGTGGAGGTGGGGGGACAGACTTATCTGGCGGCTGCGCTTCCGATGAAGATAAGATTTTTAACAAGTTGTCTGTCGCCTTTCTGATTTCCGACGAAGCGGTTATAATAAATTTTTTATTTGTGGTTGTGACGCTCCTGTTCTCTTCTACCGCGTATTTGATAGATGTTGTTAACGAATTTACTACATTACTATATGAAGCTAAATCGCAGACAGAGCTTGCAAGAGCCGGGAGGGGTTTATCTGCTTTAAGAGCAGTGGATGCTTTGCTTTTGATCTTAGGCTGTTTTTGCGGCTGTTCGTCGAGGGATATTTCGGGTGATAATTGCAGAACCATAGGGGAGATGTCTGGACTCTCACTGCTAGCGCAAAGCTCGTCCTGCACAGAACATTCTGAACCTGCACTTACTTGAGAACCGGTAGGTTGATCGACTGTGACTTCCATAATATTTGCGACTGAATCAGATTTACGCTGTTTTGGTGGTGTACGTATCATTGTGGCAGTTACAATATTACTTGTTATATATTAATATTAAACTAAACATGTAATAAATGCACAGTGAAGTGAAAGTAAAATAAATCAAAAGTAAAGTATAATAAAAATCTCTGTAGTACAAGGTGCCGCAACCGGTCCCTATACTATAATGTTTAAGGGGCGTTTAAGGGGCGTGGCCTATTAGTATGGTGAGATTGCCACAGCGTACAAACTATGACTATTTAACATTTATATTTATTTAATATTTAAAAGATTGACTATATAAATTCAAATTATATGTATTTACTTATTATTATACTGTTTAAAAATACCTTATAAAAACAATTATAGTTATGAAAGTTTCATTTATCGAAAATTATATGCAAATATGTATAGCAGAGTTACTAATTATTATAATATTTAACGTAAATTACAATACACTGTACTTTTATCTTATTCTAATATATTATTAACAATTATATATCTATAAAATTAAAACAAAAATGTACAAAATAAATTGTTTGGCACTCTGCTTACGGTAACAATCTGTTGTACTCTGTAATAAGGGGCGGGGCGTAATGTAAATGCCACAGCGTATTCACTATGCAAACTAAAGATTCTATATTTAACAGACTGAACCAAGAAATTCAAATTTTTACATTTATTTATCCTACTAATGACAAAATTTCTTATTTAAAAAGGACACTGTTATATCTACTATGCTTATCTAGAATATTATGCAAATTATATAGGACAAAATTCTTAATTTTAATGATTTTTAACGTGAATCACGTATAACTGTACTCTGTGACTTAAATTAATATATTATAAACAATTATGTATCCCATATTCGACCACATCAATATTTAACCTAAGTAAAACTATAAAAAATAAACTGTTTTGGCACACTGCTTAGAGTCTCTATCTGCTATACTCTGTGGTAGGGGGCTGGGCCTTGCGTTGCTTAGATGACACAGGCTATGAACATCACTTTTAGCGAAAATTGCGTTACGAGTTTGGATTTTGATTTTCACTTTTTTGTTTATTGATGGATTCTGGTGGGACTTTCTTCAATAGGTAGCTTCCGACCAAAAAATGATCTCTGCTAAGTTCCACCAGAATCGACACACGGGAAGGTACTTGAAACAGCAATAATACAGTTTTCCTATTTTAATTAAGTTTGTCACTTACCAGAAAGTGTAGCAACGCATATATCACTGAATCTACTATATATAATGAACTGAAATTTTGCACAGGTGTTCACTGATAACTAGGCTATTGATTTATATAAAGAAATTTTTAGGTCCTGATTGAAATTTTTGAAAATATTAACGTTTAAAGTTTATTATTCCGTGTAATTTACTAGTTTTTTCTTGATAACTCTCAAACTAAACACACTATTTTCAGTCTGTTTACAGATTTAGCACTAGGAAAACACTCTGCGTCGATTGATGTAAGTGTCTATTCACTCCGACTCTCCGTTCAAAAACGAGCCGCACATCCGGTTTCTGCTCCTACTTGGTATTTTCTTAATAACTTATTTATTTACAGTCCAATAATTATGAAACTTTGCCAAAATGTTCTTTATTAAATTGTCTTTCAGTTAAAAAAATAAAATTATAGGGTTATCGATATAAATTTTGCGTAACTGACCTTTGATTTTTAATTTTTGGTGAAATTTGTCCATTTTCCGGGTTTTTCTTGAATAACTCACGATTTTATGACCGGATTTTCACTTTTAAACCAGATTCTTAAATGTCTAATTAAGGCGCATCGATCTATATACGACACAACACTCTACGACTCTCCGTTTGGAAACGAGCGGCGAGTCCTATTTTCTAAAAAACACTAATAACTTAAAAACGGAGAGCCGGAAAAATCTAAAACTTTGTCAGAACATGGAGAAGAACTATATAAATTAATTAGTAGAATAAAAAAGTGGGGTAATAGATCTTGTTTTCCCGCCGCACGCGAAAAACTGATTTTTGAGGCACACTTTTACACAAATTTCAACTTTAACCTCCGGTTATGTGAAAAGTTCTTATCCGATTTACATAATTTTTATGTATAAATACAGGGGAACTTAATATCTTACCCTATGTGATAGTTCATATTAATACAAAAAGAAAAACTATTTTTAAAACACTTATTTCCTAAATTTGTGTCTATTTCACTAATAAAAACGCAGTTTTTTGAGGTTTTTTGGCACTTCCACTTAATCAATTTTTATAATTTTTACACACACACATAGCTGAGTTAAGCGCGCTTCTTTTGACACATTTCACAACTTTATACGATAAAAAGTTCTTAACTGATGATTTTTATTAACATAACTAAGGCGTTAATTGGCCTGGGAGGCCGCGGACGCGTGCGTACTCGACGCGGGCTCGGCCCAGACAGGGTTAGGTTAGGTTAGGTTAGGTTAGGTTAGGTTAGGTTAGGTTAGGTTAGGTTAGGTTAGGTTAGGTTAGGTTAGGTTAGGTTAGGTTAGGTTAGGTTAGGTTAGGTTAGGTTAGGTTAGGTTAGGTTAGGTTAGGTTAGGTTAGGTTAGGTTAGGTTAGGTTAGGTTAGGTTAGGTTAGGTTAGGTTAGGTTAGGTTAGGTTAGGTTAGGTTAGGTTAGGTTAGGTTAGGTTAGGTTAGGTTAGGTTAGGTTAGGTTAGGTTAGGTTAGGTTAGGTTAGGTTAGGTTAGGTTAGGTTAGGTTAGGTTAGGTTAGGTTAGGTTAGGTTAGGTTAGGTTAGGTTAGGTTAGGTTAGGTTAGGTTAGGTTAGGTTAGGTTAGGTTAGGTTAGGTTAGGTTAGGTTAGGTTAGGTTAGGTTAGGTTAGGTTAGGTTAGGTTAGGTTAGGTTAGGTTAGGTTAGGTTAGGTTAGGTTAGGTTAGGTTAGGTTAGGTTAGGTTAGGTTAGGTTAGGTTAGGTTAGGTTAGGTTAGGTTAGGTTAGGTTAGGTTAGGTTAGGTTAGGTTAGGTTAGGTTAGGTTAGGTTAGGTTAGGTTAGGTTAGGTTAGGTTAGGTTAGGTTAGGTTAGGTTAGGTTAGGTTAGGTTAGGTTAGGTTAGGTTAGGTTAGGTTAGGTTAGGTTAGGTTAGGTTAGGTTAGGTTAGGTTAGGTTAGGTTAGGTTAGGTTAGGTTAGGTTAGGTTAGGTTAGGTTAGGTTAGGTTAGGTTAGGTTAGGTTAGGTTAGGTTAGGTTAGGTTAGGTTAGGTTAGGTTAGGTTAGGTTAGGTTAGGTTAGGTTAGGTTAGGTTAGGTTAGGTTAGGTTAGGTTAGGTTAGGTTAGGTTAGGTTAGGTTAGGTTAGGTTAGGTTAGGTTAGGTTAGGTTAGGTTAGGTTAGGTTAGGTTAGGTTAGGTTAGGTTAGGTTAGGTTAGGTTAGGTTAGGTTAGGTTAGGTTAGGTTAGGTTAGGTTAGGTTAGGTTAGGTTAGGTTAGGTTAGGTTAGGTTAGGTTAGGTTAGGTTAGGTTAGGTTAGGTTAGGTTAGGTTAGGTTAGGTTAGGTTAGGTTAGGTTAGGTTAGGTTAGGTTAGGTTAGGTTAGGTTAGGTTAGGTTAGGTTAGGTTAGGTTAGGTTAGGTTAGGTTAGGTTAGGTTAGGTTAGGTTAGGTTAGGTTAGGTTAGGTTAGGTTAGGTTAGGTTAGGTTAGGTTAGGTTAGGTTAGGTTAGGTTAGGTTAGGTTAGGTTAGGTTAGGTTAGGTTAGGTTAGGTTAGGTTAGGTTAGGTTAGGTTAGGTTAGGTTAGGTTAGGTTAGGTTAGGTTAGGTTAGGTTAGGTTAGGTTAGGTTAGGTTAGGTTAGGTTAGGTTAGGTTAGGTTAGGTTAGGTTAGGTTAGGTTAGGTTAGGTTAGGTTAGGTTAGGTTAGGTTAGGTTAGGTTAGGTTAGGTTAGGTTAGGTTAGGTTAGGTTAGGTTAGGTTAGGTTAGGTTAGGTTAGGTTAGGTTAGGTTAGGTTAGGTTAGGTTAGGTTAGGTTAGGTTAGGTTAGGTTAGGTTAGGTTAGGTTAGGTTAGGTTAGGTTAGGTTAGGTTAGGTTAGGTTAGGTTAGGTTAGGTTAGGTTTTTTTTTTTTTTTTTTTGGGAGTTGAATCCCATGACTTTACGTTTTTATGACTGATGCCAGTCCACGCTTCCAACCGCAGTCCTCGCTAAAGTATACGGGCGGCCGGGGTCGGTCACGCAGACATGTCTGACATATATTCTTTTTTATAACTTATTTTTATTTCTTAACTTTTAAAACTTACTTATGGAATTTTTTAAAAAACAAACATTTGTTTAAGACTTACAAAGATACCATTAAGACACAACATTTAAAACAAAATATTTAAAGATTACAATTATTATTATTAAGAACAATAATTTGAAGACATTAAAGACACAATATAATTTGAGACACAATTTTTGAACACAATAAATATAATTACTTAAATATAATACAACATTAATTAAAATGAACTTATTATTAGACAAAGATAACTAGCATTTATGCAGAAAAATATATAAAGAGAAATTCAAACAAAGGAAAAACTAGACACCAAAATCAATTTTACATTTTAACTGGTTTGTTATGTATTGAACAGTGGGACAATTAACTGAAGTTGCAGAATGATTAGTATTTAGATTACTGTTGGTTTTGGTGTTATATTTACTACAATTAAAACAGACTGGAGTATTGCTGATATGTGGGCAGTTCGAAACTTGGTGGGTTTTGTCGGAGCAGTGCGAACAAGGCCTACAGTCAGACAGACAGTTTTTGCTGATGTGTCCGAACTGCAGACACTTGTAGCACTGCATAAATGGAGAGAAGTCCCCCACAAAGACTTGCTGATGATCAACATTCAGCCTTCCAAGGTTAGTCGCTTCGCGCCACACGGCTGGGCTGACAATAAACACAGCGTTGTACAAATTTGGATTTCTGTTGTTATTTCTTCGGAATCTAAGTTTGAGATCTTCTGGTTCGACAATTAAATTATTTAGAGTAGGATTCTGTTGGGTGACGACTGTGGACAAGTCCTCGAGGGGGATGTCGTTAGACACCCCCTTGAGGATAAGCATGGGGCGAAGTTTCTTGGCGGGTTCGGCAGTTACAACTGTGGAAGTTTTCAAGTGATTGATGGTTTCTTGACACTGAGATTCATTGGCAAATTCAACTCGGACTTTATTTTTTGAAATGGGTTTGACCCGAGTGGGAGCATAATTCTTACTTCGGAAGGAAATACTATTTTTAAATTTTTTAATAGTGTCTTGATCATTCTCAGTGGATTCTAAAGGCGATATCACTATGGCGGGTTTATACTGAGATTTAGGGGACTTCTCGGAGGGGGATTGATTACCACTTGATGCAACCTGTGCATAAGTGGGGCCAGAATTTGATGAGAACTGCTCCTTAAGTTCAG
>JAJHJA010000539.1:0-7500 GCA_021202915.1 Heliconius himera | reverse complement strand
ATACAAGATTGTGGGACAATTGGGGGAAGTAGCATAATGCTCAGTATTTAATTTACTGTTTGTTTTCACATTATATTTAGAACAATTATAACATTGAGGGGTTTTATCACTGGAGATGTCCGGGCAATCAGAAACTTGATGGGTGGTGTCTGCGCAGTGCGAACAAGGTCTGCAGTCAGACAGACAATTCTTGCTAATATGTCCAAACTGCAGACACTTATAACACTGGATAAAGGGGGAAAAATCCCCCACAAAAACTTTTTGATGGTCAACATTAATGCGGCCCAAGTGGATGGCTTCGCGCCAGATTGCAGGTTCGACAATGTACACCGCATTATAGAGACTTGGATTTCTATTATTGTTACGCTTGAATCTGAGCTTTAGGTCTTCCGGTTTTTTAATCAATTCGCTGATGGTGGGATTCTGAAGGGTGATGATAGAAGTCAAATCCTCAAGGGGAATATCGTTGGACACACCCTTGAGGACGAGCATAGGACGGAGCTTTTTCGCCGGCTCTGCTGAAACTGTGTCGGATTCTTTGAGCTGATTCAGAGTTTCCTGACACTGAGACTCATTGACGAATTCAACTCTAACTTTGTTGTTAGATATAGCTTTAACACGAGTGGGTGCGTAGTTTTTGTTCCTGAAAGATATGCTTTTCTTAAATTTTTTAATTGTAGGTTGACTGTCGTCAGAGGAGTCCAACGGAGATACTACAATGGCTGGCTTATAAGTTGACTTCGGAGACTTTACAGGGGGAGGTTGCGTACTACTCGCAGCAACTTGAGCATATGAAGGAGAAAGCAACTCCTCTTTAATTTCAGCTTTAAACCGAGACATCTCTTCCCTCATTGCAGAGACCAATTCCTCTCTCAGAACAACGCTATCAACATTTGGAGGAGAAGCAGCCGGTGGATCGGGTGGTGGTTCAAGGGGATAAATATCTGGTTCTAATATGGATGAAAGGTAAATGTCAGATGCTAAACAAATTTCTTCGGCTGCTTCAATTATGTACTTTTTGTTGCCAGAAGTGACGCTCTTGCCTTCACGAATGGCGTTGATGATCTGTCTAGCGAGAGTGTTGATAACATTGTTCATCGAGCGGACGTCTTTAACAGATTTAGCATCAATTGGGAGGGACTTACTGGGAGGTTTCTCTGCCTTTTTAGCTTTAGGTTTGGTTTTGGTTTTAGTTTGTGATGATTCGGGATTTAATTCATCTATTTCATCTGGAGTCATTGCCAACATGAATGCGTCCAGGTCTGGGGAGCTACATCTGCTGTCACTTGCCTGAGCAGCCGCAGATACGGGATTGGTTACATCCGGTTGACTTGTCCCATGAGACGAAGTCTTTTTGTTGTTGTTCGGCGGTGATTGGAACATTCTTTTATAGTCCATTTTGCCGCCTGAGGAACCAGTAATGTACCTGCCAAATATAAGCCAAATCTGAGTATAAAAATTTTAACTATTTGATTCTCGTTTACTTGAGTCTGAGAGGATAGGGTGGGGGGGAGGGCCTTTTTTTCAGGTTCTGCGCATCCGATCGCGACAAACGAGGTATCAATCGACGGGGCTGATGGGGAGCTATGCACAGACACCGGTCTAGTCCAGGTGAGTTGGGGGGTTCGGGAGTTATCCTCGAAAAACCCCAAAAATGTCAAATCCAGTAACTCTTTCGAGTGAATTCGCGCTAAAATGGCGCGCAAAAAATCAGAAAAAATTATTTACATGCAGGATCAATCGACCCTACAAGATGACACAGAATTACGACAAATTAAATCAAAAAAATTTTTTAAGTTTCATACAAAAATTTTCAAAGTTAAAAATACTTAAAATTATAAAAAATTACAAATAATATATACAAAATAGTGTTTGATAACGAAGATAATTATGATCTAAAACTATATTTAAAATATCCGAGTGATCGGATTACTAGAAGTTTGATTTTTGGAAGTTCAATTTCCGATACACTATTTCGATACGACAGGACTTAGGTGGATTTCGTCCGATCGAAAATAATTTTTTCTCTTTTTTTCAGGTTCTGCGCATCCGATCGCGACAAACGAGGTGTCAATCGACGGGGCTGATGGGGAGCTATGCACAGACACCGGTCTAGTCCAGGTAAGCGGGGGGGGTTCGGGAGTTATCCTCGAAAAACCCCAAAAATGTCAAATCCAGTAACTCTTTCGAGTAAATTCGCGCTAAAATGGCGCGTAAAAAATCAGAAAAAATTATTTACATGCAGGATCAATCGACCCTACAAGATGACACAGAATTACGACAAATTAAATCAAAAAAATTTTTTAAGTTTCATACAAAAATTTTCAAAGTTAAAAATACTTAAAATTATAAAAAATTACAAATAATATATACAAAATAGTGTTTGATAACGAAGATAATTATGATCTAAAACTATATTTAAAATATCCGAGTGATCGGATTACTAGAAGTTTGATTTTTGGAAGTTCAATTTCCGATGGTTAGGTTAGGTTAGGTTAGGTTAGGTTAGGTTAGGTTAGGTTAGGTTAGGTTAGGTTAGGTTAGGTTAGGTTAGGTTAGGTTAGGTTAGGTTAGGTTAGGTTAGGTTAGGTTAGGTTAGGTTAGGTTAGGTTAGGTTAGGTTAGGTTAGGTTAGGTTAGGTTAGGTTAGGTTAGGTTAGGTTAGGTTAGGTTAGGTTAGGTTAGGTTAGGTTAGGTTAGGTTAGGTTAGGTTAGGTTAGGTTAGGTTAGGTTAGGTTAGGTTAGGTTAGGTTAGGTTAGGTTAGGTTAGGTTAGGTTAGGTTAGGTTAGGTTAGGTTAGGTTAGGTTAGGTTAGGTTAGGTTAGGTTAGGTTAGGTTAGGTTAGGTTAGGTTAGGTTAGGTTAGGTTAGGTTAGGTTAGGTTAGGTTAGGTTAGGTTAGGTTAGGTTAGGTTAGGTTAGGTTAGGTTAGGTTAGGTTAGGTTAGGTTAGGTTAGGTTAGGTTAGGTTAGGTTAGGTTAGGTTAGGTTAGGTTAGGTTAGGTTAGGTTAGGTTAGGTTAGGTTAGGTTAGGTTAGGTTAGGTTAGGTTAGGTTAGGTTAGGTTAGGTTAGGTTAGGTTAGGTTAGGTTAGGTTAGGTTAGGTTAGGTTAGGTTAGGTTAGGTTAGGTTAGGTTAGGTTAGGTTAGGTTAGGTTAGGTTAGGTTAGGTTAGGTTAGGTTAGGTTAGGTTAGGTTAGGTTAGGTTAGGTTAGGTTAGGTTAGGTTAGGTTAGGTTAGGTTAGGTTAGGTTAGGTTAGGTTAGGTTAGGTTAGGTTAGGTTAGGTTAGGTTAGGTTAGGTTAGGTTAGGTTAGGTTAGGTTAGGTTAGGTTAGGTTAGTTAGGTTAGGTTAGGTTAGGTTAGGTTAGGTTAGGTTAGGTTAGGTTAGGTTAGGTTAGGTTAGGTTAGGTTAGGTTAGGTTAGGTTAGGTTAGGTTAGGTTAGGTTAGGTTAGGTTAGGTTAGGTTAGGTTAGGTTAGGTTAGGTTAGGTTAGGTTAGGTTAGGTTAGGTTAGGTTAGGTTAGGTTAGGTTAGGTTAGGTTAGGTTAGGTTAGGTTAGGTTAGGTTAGGTTAGGTTAGGTTAGGTTAGGTTAGGTTAGGTTAGGTTAGGTTAGGTTAGGTTAGGTTAGGTTAGGTTAGGTTAGGTTAGGTTAGGTTAGGTTAGGTTAGGTTAGGTTAGGTTAGGTTAGGTTAGGTTAGGTTAGGTTAGGTTAGGTTAGGTTAGGTTAGGTTAGGTTAGGTTAGGTTAGGTTAGGTTAGGTTAGGTTAGGTTAGGTTAGGTTAGGTTAGGTTAGGTTAGGTTAGGTTAGGTTAGGTTAGGTTAGGTTAGGTTAGGTTAGGTTAGGTTAGGTTAGGTTAGGTTAGGTTAGGTTAGGTTAGGTTAGGTTAGGTTAGGTTAGGTTAGGTTAGGTTAGGTTAGGTTAGGTTAGGTTAGGTTAGGTTAGGTTAGGTTAGGTTAGGTTAGGTTAGGTTAGGTTAGGTTAGGTTAGGTTAGGTTAGGTTAGGTTAGGTTAGGTTAGGTTAGGTTAGGTTAGGTTAGGTTAGGTTAGGTTAGGTTAGGTTAGGTTAGGTTAGGTTAGGTTAGGTTAGGTTAGGTTAGGTTAGGTTAGGTTAGGTTAGGTTAGGTTAGGTTAGGTTAGGTTAGGTTAGGTTAGGTTAGGTTAGGTTAGGTTAGGTTAGGTTAGGTTAGGTTAGGTTAGGTTAGGTTAGGTTAGGTTAGGTTAGGTTAGGTTAGGTTAGGTTAGGTTAGGTTAGGTTAGGTTAGGTTAGGTTAGGTTAGGTTAGGTTAGGTTAGGTTAGGTTAGGTTAGGTTAGGTTAGGTTAGGTTAGGTTAGGTTAGGTTAGGTTAGGTTAGGTTAGGTTAGGTTAGGTTAGGTTAGGTTAGGTTAGGTTAGGTTAGGTTAGGTTAGGTTAGGTTAGGTTAGGTTAGGTTAGGTTAGGTTAGGTTAGGTTAGGTTAGGTTAGGTTAGGTTAGGTTAGGTTAGGTTAGGTTAGGTTAGGTTAGGTTAGGTTAGGTTAGGTTAGGTTAGGTTAGGTTAGGTTAGGTTAGGTTAGGTTAGGTTAGGTTAGGTTAGGTTAGGTTAGGTTAGGTTAGGTTAGGTTAGGTTAGGTTAGGTTAGGTTAGGTTAGGTTAGGTTAGGTTAGGTTAGGTTAGGTTAGGTTAGGTTAGGTTAGGTTAGGTTAGGTTAGGTTAGGTTAGGTTAGGTTAGGTTAGGTTAGGTTAGGTTAGGTTAGGTTAGGTTAGGTTAGGTTAGGTTAGGTTAGGTTAGGTTAGGTTAGGTTAGGTTAGGTTAGGTTAGGTTAGGTTAGGTTAGGTTAGGTTAGGTTAGGTTAGGTTAGGTTAGGTTAGGTTAGGTTAGGTTAGGTTAGGTTAGGTTAGGTTAGGTTAGGTTAGGTTAGGTTAGGTTAGGTTAGGTTAGGTTAGGTTAGGTTAGGTTAGGTTAGGTTAGGTTAGGTTAGGTTAGGTTAGGTTAGGTTAGGTTAGGTTAGGTTAGGTTAGGTTAGGTTAGGTTAGGTTAGGTTAGGTTAGGTTAGGTTAGGTTAGGTTAGGTTAGGTTAGGTTAGGTTAGGTTAGGTTAGGTTAGGTTAGGTTAGGTTAGGTTAGGTTAGGTTAGGTTAGGTTAGGTTAGGTTAGGTTAGGTTAGGTTAGGTTAGGTTAGGTTAGGTTAGGTTAGGTTAGGTTAGGTTAGGTTAGGTTAGGTTAGGTTAGGTTAGGTTAGGTTAGGTTAGGTTAGGTTAGGTTAGGTTAGGTTAGGTTAGGTTAGGTTAGGTTAGGTTAGGTTAGGTTAGGTTAGGTTAGGTTAGGTTAGGTTAGGTTAGGTTAGGTTAGGTTAGGTTAGGTTAGGTTAGGTTAGGTTAGGTTAGGTTAGGTTAGGTTAGGTTAGGTTAGGTTAGGTTAGGTTAGGTTAGGTTAGGTTAGGTTAGGTTAGGTTAGGTTAGGTTAGGTTAGGTTAGGTTAGGTTAGGTTAGGTTAGGTTAGGTTAGGTTAGGTTAGGTTAGGTTAGGTTAGGTTAGGTTAGGTTAGGTTAGGTTAGGTTAGGTTAGGTTAGGTTAGGTTAGGTTAGGTTAGGTTAGGTTAGGTTAGGTTAGGTTAGGTTAGGTTAGGTTAGGTTAGGTTAGGTTAGGTTAGGTTAGGTTAGGTTAGGTTAGGTTAGGTTAGGTTAGGTTAGGTTAGGTTAGGTTAGGTTAGGTTAGGTTAGGTTAGGTTAGGTTAGGTTAGGTTAGGTTAGGTTAGGTTAGGTTAGGTTAGGTTAGGTTAGGTTAGGTTAGGTTAGGTTAGGTTAGGTTAGGTTAGGTTAGGTTAGGTTAGGTTAGGTTAGGTTAGGTTAGGTTAGGTTAGGTTAGGTTAGGTTAGGTTAGGTTAGGTTAGGTTAGGTTAGGTTAGGTTAGGTTAGGTTAGGTTAGGTTAGGTTAGGTTAGGTTAGGTTAGGTTAGGTTAGGTTAGGTTAGGTTAGGTTAGGTTAGGTTAGGTTAGGTTAGGTTAGGTTAGGTTAGGTTAGGTTAGGTTAGGTTAGGTTAGGTTAGGTTAGGTTAGGTTAGGTTAGGTTAGGTTAGGTTAGGTTAGGTTAGGTTAGGTTAGGTTAGGTTAGGTTAGGTTAGGTTAGGTTAGGTTAGGTTAGGTTAGGTTAGGTTAGGTTAGGTTAGGTTAGGTTAGGTTAGGTTAGGTTAGGTTAGGTTAGGTTAGGTTAGGTTAGGTTAGGTTAGGTTAGGTTAGGTTAGGTTAGGTTAGGTTAGGTTAGGTTAGGTTAGGTTAGGTTAGGTTAGGTTAGGTTAGGTTAGGTTAGGTTAGGTTAGGTTAGGTTAGGTTAGGTTAGGTTAGGTTAGGTTAGGTTAGGTTAGGTTAGGTTAGGTTAGGTTAGGTTAGGTTAGGTTAGGTTAGGTTAGGTTAGGTTAGGTTAGGTTAGGTTAGGTTAGGTTAGGTTAGGTTAGGTTAGGTTAGGTTAGGTTAGGTTAGGTTAGGTTAGGTTAGGTTAGGTTAGGTTAGGTTAGGTTAGGTTAGGTTAGGTTAGGTTAGGTTAGGTTAGGTTAGGTTAGGTTAGGTTAGGTTAGGTTAGGTTAGGTTAGGTTAGGTTAGGTTAGGTTAGGTTAGGTTAGGTTAGGTTAGGTTAGGTTAGGTTAGGTTAGGTTAGGTTAGGTTAGGTTAGGTTAGGTTAGGTTAGGTTAGGTTAGGTTAGGTTAGGTTAGGTTAGGTTAGGTTAGGTTAGGTTAGGTTAGGTTAGGTTAGGTTAGGTTAGGTTAGGTTAGGTTAGGTTAGGTTAGGTTAGGTTAGGTTAGGTTAGGTTAGGTTAGGTTAGGTTAGGTTAGGTTAGGTTAGGTTAGGTTAGGTTAGGTTAGGTTAGGTTAGGTTAGGTTAGGTTAGGTTAGGTTAGGTTAGGTTAGGTTAGGTTAGGTTAGGTTAGGTTAGGTTAGGTTAGGTTAGGTTAGGTTAGGTTAGGTTAGGTTAGGTTAGGTTAGGTTAGGTTAGGTTAGGTTAGGTTAGGTTAGGTTAGGTTAGGTTAGGTTAGGTTAGGTTAGGTTAGGTTAGGTTAGGTTAGGTTAGGTTAGGTTAGGTTAGGTTAGGTTAGGTTAGGTTAGGTTAGGTTAGGTTAGGTTAGGTTAGGTTAGGTTAGGTTAGGTTAGGTTAGGTTAGGTTAGGTTAGGTTAGGTTAGGTTAGGTTAGGTTAGGTTAGGTTAGGTTAGGTTAGGTTAGGTTAGGTTAGGTTAGGTTAGGTTAGGTTAGGTTAGGTTAGGTTAGGTTAGGTTAGGTTAGGTTAGGTTAGGTTAGGTTAGGTTAGGTTAGGTTAGGTTAGGTTAGGTTAGGTTAGGTTAGGTTAGGTTAGGTTAGGTTAGGTTAGGTTAGGTTAGGTTAGGTTAGGTTAGGTTAGGTTAGGTTAGGTTAGGTTAGGTTAGGTTAGGTTAGGTTAGGTTAGGTTAGGTTAGGTTAGGTTAGGTTAGGTTAGGTTAGGTTAGGTTAGGTTAGGTTAGGTTAGGTTAGGTTAGGTTAGGTTAGGTTAGGTTAGGTTAGGT
>JAJHJA010000538.1:0-233901 GCA_021202915.1 Heliconius himera | reverse complement strand
TAACACGCAATGCCTCCAGAATTCGGCAGAAAGTGGGTAACGGAGTGTCTTAACACTAGGTTCCCTCTGCCTACCCTGCTGTGCGTGGGATACAGCGTGAAACTGATTTAATTTTAATTTATTCATATTACGGCAAAAGCAGCCATATTAATGGCTAAATTAAACAATATTATAATATTAGCGGACCCGCGCGGCTTCGCCCGCTTGAACTATATGAATACATATTTATTTAATAAATTTATGAAATTGTTTACCGTGTTCAATAGGATTATTAAGTTAATAACCAAAATAAGGTGAAAAAGAATAATAAGTAAAGAAAATTATGGTTCTTATTTAGAAAACGTATAAAAATTTGAACGCAGCGGGACTCGAACCCGCGCCTCCTGGAAACCGACCAGGAGGCGCGGGTTCGAGTCCCGCTGCGTTCAAATTTTTATACGTTTTCTAAATAAGTATTTTTCTTTCCTAAGTGTGGAATAACACTTTAAAAATGTTTAAAAAATTATGGTTTTTAGAAAATATAAACCATAATTTTCTAAGAAAAACTAAATAAAGGAAATTCTTAATGTTAGAAATGTTAAGAAAAATACTAAATTAATTAAAATGAACTAAAATAACAAGTAAATGTAACCAAAGAAAAATATTAATAAAAAAACTAAACACAACCAGCTACATTATGAATATTATCAACGTAAAATAAATATTTAAAAGTATTTAAATTAAAAGTAACACGGAAGATATTGTACATTATAATAATTTCAACAAGCGACAAAAACAAAAAGGAACTCCATACCCAGCAGACAAAAGCTCTACATCTATGATTGTGTTTCGCGACTAGCACGCACTCCAAAGTACACCTCGCTATCGTCACCTCTGTACCATTGCCACGTGGCACGCTCACCCACCAAGTTTCCCCGAGATACCCTCAGCTCGTCCCCAACGTGAAGACGGAGCTGCTACTCGCTGAGCATCTAAACTTTGCCTCCCTTAAGGTAACTGAGGATCTCACCTGGCCGGGCGAATCGCACGAGTATCGAGTGGCTCCCGTCAGAGGCTACACAAGTCTTCACAGGAGACCTCCCAGTGACTCACCTATAGTTGTAGGTGATTACAACCGTGATTGCATTGTCCCCTGACAATGCCCTG
Source organism: Heliconius himera (assembly GCA_021202915.1). Taxonomy (NCBI): domain Eukaryota; kingdom Metazoa; phylum Arthropoda; class Insecta; order Lepidoptera; family Nymphalidae; genus Heliconius; species Heliconius himera. Next base: position 232,755 of record JAJHJA010000538.1, on the reverse strand, counting down.
AAATCGTTTCCTCCTTCCCCTTGCGTGGGAGTGAAATGACCTCATCAGTTTGTCATTCAGTATATCTAATTTACAAAATCAGTGCATCGCATTAGAGCCCAATGTAATGCCCTCTTTCACTACTAACACACTGCTTGTCTGTCTGTCACTGAAAGCGAGTCGCGCAATGAGTGCGTCGCTACACAATGCGCCACATACTAATTTGAGTGCTATCGGCCGCTGACCGCACGTTGACTGATATATGAGAGCCCTTTTATTGGGAACTAGCGGCCCCACGTGATTTCGCCCGCTTGAACTTAATTATTTATTTAATATCATTTAAGTATGTTTAAGGAAAATCAATTGATTATTTTATTTGGAATGTTTCAGGATTTTGTCTGATTTTGCTCATCTAGGTAAGCGGTAGATAAGCGAGCACGACAAATGCGCCTTTTCTGCGTAAATTACGATTCTGAGCTTAGCGGGGACTAACAGAAAGACAGACAGACAAAAAAATAGTTAAAAACATTCAAAAATTTAATAAAAGCTTTTCTAGTAGTTCAATAGTTACAGATACTTAGAACCGCTATTTTGAGAATGGTACATTTGGCTTTTATGCAAAAAAGATAATCTTAAATATCTATCTATACGATTCGGAAGCAAGTGGGGAACGGAAATATGTTAATTTGAACAAAGTTTCTTAACACTAGGTTCACAGGTTCACTCTGCCTATCTAAGGGTGGGAAATACGGAATATAGCATGAATCTTTAAAAAAAAGATAATCTGTACTATTAAAAAAAAATTTCGAGTCTGTGGGCCAGGTATTCACAAAAATCTTACAGCGCCCTTCGGGTTCAATACAATGACGCATTTACAGTGCTGCTGCTGCACGTTTCTGTAGAGCGTCAGGGATGTTCGCGACAGCGCGAGTTAACTGTTTCTTTGCTACTATGCACAAAATATGTGGCTCTTTATTACAAAGACTGCGGGATAGTACCAACAGCATCTTAAATATGATTTCTAATAGATTAAATTGTGTGTACTTAAACCATTGCTGCGCCATTTCGTGAGGGATGGAGAAGCAACTTAAATACTAACATTGAGTTAAGATATTAAGTTTTTTATTGTTAATAACAAAATGAGTCATAATTATTTTGCTTAAAATAAATGAAAATAAATAAATTAAACTCTTCTGAACAACAAACAGATAACGCACAGCCAACACTACGCGTTATAAAAGACTTCTTGAAGATCCTACGGAAATTATGTTTCATAAAAGCGGGCGGCCAAGTAGTTCACTTACAATAAAATTAAATGTAGTAGGCATATTTTCTAAATGGATAGTGAGAAACTGTATATGTAGACAATTTTTTTTTAGATTCACGTTATTTTTAGAATATATTTATAAGATTCACCTTGTATCCCGCACAGATTCTAATATAAAAGCACTCCGTTCTTGGAGGCACTGTGTTGAGAACTGAACACAACACCGCGCTTTTGCCATCACTCACATTCCCCCGACTGTAAACCGAACTCTTGTACTCCTGCGCCGAAACGGCCTTAAGTATAAATATAGTAAATCCGCTAATATTATAATATTGTTTAATTTAGCCATTAATATGGCTGCTTTTGCCGTAATATGAATAAATTAAAATTAAATCAGTTTCACGCTGTATCCCACGCACAGCAGGGTAGGCAGAGGGAACCTAGTGTTAAGACACTCCGTTACCCACTTTCTGCCGAATTCTGGAGGCATTGCGTGTTGAGTGGCAGAACTCAACGCCGCGCCTCGACACCAGAACGAAGAAATGAAAATATAAGTTTAAGTAAATATTTAATCTCCTCGAGTAGGGATCGAACCCACAACGAGTCGAATTTGCAGTCACACTTTGTGCCCCTGCACCACGACTGGCCTCATCATTAAATTGGCTGTGAGTAAAATGAGTAATGTACAATTAGAATACATTGATTAAAATCAATACTTTGTATTTGTATATTTAGTACTAATCTAACACGCTAAGTAAAGTAATCAATATACTACACTCCATAATGATGTTTAGCTGATACCGTAATACTCGTAGCATAGTTAACGATATATCATATATATATATATATATATATATATATATATATATATATATATATATATATATATATATATATATATATATATATATATATATATATATATATATATATATATATATATATATATATATATATATATATATATATATATATATATATATATATATATATATATATATATATATATAGCACCTATCAGAGTAGACAGAGGGAACCTGGGAACCTACTGATGAACACTCCGTTCCCATTAAGACTCTTCCGTTTCCAACATTCCCCCGTGATCTGAAGGAATTGCGTGTTGCCTCGGTACCAGAGCGAAGAAATGAAAATAGTGAATATTTCTTTTTCTCGAGTGGGAATCGAATTAACAACCTGTCGCCTTTACAGTCACACGCTTGCGCTTCTGCGCCACGACTGGCCTCAGTCTACTCTAACCTGGTCTATATTATATAACTATACTTAAAATAACATAAATGAATATGTAAATTAGAAGGTCACTATACGCTTATAAGATCTCCATCACGTCACCTCTATGCAAATAAGCTTCCTCATATAGTAGAATTTCGGTATTATAATAGGAACGTTGTTTTGGTTAATCCAGCTTAGTGCGTATAAACTGGGTTACCCCACTGCAGATTATTTACCTTTCATTGGCATATGTCCCAGAAATAACTGTTTAGTTGGAAACTTTGTGAATACTAATTCAATTTATTATGTATTTGTGTTGTGCGCGGTGACGTTGTTTTGGTAATACATTTGGGTGCGGCGTTGAGTTTCGCCATCCAATTTACAATGTACAATGATCTTGAGTTCGGGAGAAAAGTGAAGATGGAAGTATTTAGCGTCAGCAATATAAGACGGAAATAGATACACCTGGTTTTCTGCATGTGTATACTATAAGACGAGAAACAATCATAAATCAAAAATTTAATTAAACTAAAAAATAATAAAAACTTAAACCGGACTAAAACCTGAAAAGCAAAAATTAATATTATTAACATTTTTATTGATGTATTTTTTACACTGTTTCCCCGTTTGGAAGGGAACCTAATGTTGAGACACTCTGTTAATCACTTTCCGTTCAATTTTCCGGACATCGCAACATGTTGAGCGGCGGAACTCAACGCCGCAACTTGATACCAGATCAAGAAACCAACAAATGAAAATGTGAAATACAACATAATTTCACTTAACATTATTATTCTACCTAGAAAATTTTATACAAAATATACAAACTACATCCCTTATTACGAAGACATACGCATCTAGCCATTACTTAAGTGAAGATATATGTGAGTCAACATACAAACATGACAAATACACATTTACATTATTATACAAACGCTTTTAGACGGATTTAGTGGCACTGGCAATGTTATATATCGTTGGGAGCTTAAGTAATTACTAGAATAGAATAATATTTTTCACTTCAATGTAAAAAATGCAGTGGAGGGCAGTGAGGCCGTCGTGGCACAGCTTCTGATTGTAATAACAACGTTTGCAGATTCGATTCCTGCTTTGGCTAATGAATTATTTGAATTTCCTCACTCACTCTAGATAAAGCGAGGCATTAGGTTCCGCCACGCCACATGTAATATCTCGAATTAGGCGGCGGAGAAATGTCTTATCAATGGTTTCCATCTGCCTAACCTATTATATGCGGGATACAGCGTGATTGTAAACGTGATGATTATATTGTACTAGAATTACTTTCAAATATTGAGATTTCTCTCTATATGATCTATGGCACCCCTAGCCCAAGTTAGTGCTGGTCGAGTATGAACACCAGGTAAATATCATGTTTGGCCTACATCTGCCAGTCTCGTACAGTGTACCCGTAGAAAAGATTTCCTTGGTATAAAAAAGAGCCCATCGTGGCGCAGTGACACAAGCGTGTGTACTGTACAATCAAAGTTTGTTTGGTTCAACTCTCACTCGGAGGCATGAATTATTATTATTATACGAATAAGTGAAAAAAAAAATACTTAATATTTTAAACGCGGCGTTGAATTTCTTCACTTAACACCGAATGGTTTGAAAACTTGATGGTAAGTGGGAAACGGAGTGTCCTAACACTACGTTCCCTCTGCATACCCTGCTATACGCGAAGTTGAAAAAAACTTGTACATTCAGATATGCATAAAACTTGTACATTCAGATTTAATACCCTAAAAGTGATGTCCTAATTATTGATCTCAACGCCGCAGTTTATCTTACGAATGCATAGTGAATGGTGGAACCTAACGCCGCGCTTACTATTAGGGCAATATTTTCCAATATTTTCCACTGAATTCTGAAGGCCAGTTACGAGAGCGAAGAAATGAAAATATTTCATTTCCTCGAGCGAGAATTGAACCCACAGTCGGTCACAGTCGCACTTGTGCCTCACTTTATTTCCATTAAAAATAATTGTGAGTGAAAAATACACGCACGAGGTGCACGAGGTGTGACTGCAAAACCGACTGGTCGTGGGTTCGATCCCCATTCGAGGAGATGAAATATTTACTTAAATTTATATTTCCATTTCTCCGCTCTGGTGTCGAGGTTAAGCGCGGCGTTGAGTTCTGCCACTCAACACGCAATGCCTCTAGAATTCGGTAGAAAGTGGGGAACGGAGTGTCTTAACACTGGGTTCCCTTTGCCTACCCTGCTGTGTGCGTGAAGCTAATAATAAAAAAATAAAAAAATAATTCTGTCACGTACCTACTCACAATATAAATTCGTAGGTGCTAAAATTTATACTACTGTGCCATACATACGTCCAGTGAACCGCAGCACTTTCGTATTTACTACTAGTGCTGTAAACATTTTTATGACAAAAAATAACTATTTGCCTCAATCCGGAATTGAATTCGGGATTTAATGACGTAGAAATTGAATAAGATTTTTATTTCACGTGTATGTTCTGCATTTTGTGGATGAAAGAGGAGTGTATAGAGAAATATATGGTTTTTGTAAATGGACGAATAACACAACATCACGCCAAGAGACTTCGATTATTCTTTTTTTATTAAAAAGGGGAGTTCAAGAGGAGTTCGATATTTAAATTTTGGTTTGGTTCAGATTATGGGATTTTTGTTAAAAATTGTAATTATGAGTGTGAAATAAACTTCAAATATAAGTTTGTAATTATTTTTTTATACGAAATATCTATAATTTTTCACTTTCTTGTTACATAAACGTCCGTATCTTTTAGTTGCGTTGAATTAGAAGCATGATTTTTCAATGATTTTTCAATGCTCCAAAGGACTGTAGCCCTGAGTATTTATTATTTATTTCGGCTGGATATCTTTACGCGATCGCGAGATAAATGATCTTGACAGACGAACAACAAAATGATAAGGGTTCCGTGTTTACTATTAGAGATACGGAGTCCTTAAAAATCCTAATAAATCCTACGAATTAGAACCCAAAATATTTTTTTTTATGCAGAAATTGTATAAGATAAAAAATCCACAACCACATTCACAAATAGACTAACTATTCTTAGGTACTAAAATTTCACACATCAATCACTCTCCCACTATAAATCTCTTCATTGCAGATTCCATTAGACGGAATGACTCCGCGTATACTGAGATGCATCTCCGCTATAACATTCTCACAAACGTTCCTAATTTAACAGGAGTTTAGGTTTTGCTGTTGTGTAAAGGAGTATGTTGTATTAAATTGTTATATAGAATATTGAGTTGTATTATGTTGTGTGATAGAAGCCGTCAAGCTTGTCACTGTAAACATGATGGTTGTGGGTTCATTCCCGTTTTAGGACATGAATCATTATTTATTAATTATATGCGCGGTATTGAGTTCCTTTCAACACGCGTTGCCTTTGAATTTTGGCGGAAAGTGGGGAACGAAAATGTCTTAATGGGAAAACGGAGTGTTTTTCCCTAGGAACCCAGGTGTCATCTGCTTGCCCTGTTGTATACGGGATACAGCGTGAAGCTAAAAAATATATTTTCTTAACCGAACAGAACTACTTCTATACATATTTCAACACTATAAAAAAAAATTGAGCAACATCACGTTTTCCCGCATTGCATGGTAAGCAAAGGGAAGGGATATCATTTGGCATTATTTTTTTTATTTTAGTGACATTACGTGACAAAGTAAACCAAAAAGTCCTAGGGAACCTAGTGTTAGGACTCACCGTTCCCACTATCCATCCAATTTTCTCTTCTTCCCAGAGCTGAGAGATCGAACTCTTAACCGTTGCCGTTTCACTGCGAGACACTGTGTACCAAGACACAGGAACTAATATTTTAGTTTTACGACACTCATACATTACCAGAACGTATAACAGGCTTATCCTCTCTTTAAGTTAGATTACACTGGAGAATACACGATTGTAGCAAAAAAAAAAGATTTAAACATACGAAATAGAAATCTCAAATAATTTATATGGTACTTTATCAAGAGGGAATTTACGAGATTTTATGGATAATACGCAAAATTTCACATTGAATTAGCAATTTATATAGGAAACATTTGTGCTATTAGTATATAACGTAATGCTGAAGGGTCTGTTTGTCCCACGAATCTCGGGAACTAGAAGTTCAAATTACCAATACAAAATTAGTTTAGTGGTCAAAGTCTTTTGCATTTGATAGTCCATTTATCTAAGCTATCTATATATGTTGAAGCTAGCTATTATATCTATGTATGTTTGGTTGAACCCGAGAATCTCGGGAACTAGTAGTTCTGATTTTTGTATTGACTTAGTGGTCAAAATTGTTATTTTTTGATAGTTCATTTATTAAATCTGTGATACATTGTATTACCCACTATACTACAGTGTTACTTAAAATACACAGAATATATCGTATATCACTATTCTTTTTTGTGTCCTTTCTTTATTAACTATAAAGGTAAAACAGCGAATAATAGCTAATTTCGCTATAAAACATAACAAAGTGCCCATAAGAGAGCATTGGTACAACTCTGACTGTAATCGCGATGATTATAGGTTCTATTTCTACTCGGAACAATGGAATATTTACATTTCTCCACGGCATTCAGTTTAGCTAAACAACATACCATTTGAGCACACAATTTGGAAAACGATTCTGTTGAAAACAATTTTGGAGTAATTAGAAGAATGTAAGTCCAATTAAGTTAACAGTATAATTGAAAACTGAGAATAGATGCTTTTATTAATTCGTTTTTATCTTTTCTTTGTTTCATGACTCAGTAAAAAAAGAGATCTGTGTCTCGTTGCAAATTTATAAATTTCTTGAGCATATTTTTATATTTTTATTTTGTATGTGTAGCTTCGAGCACATTTTAAGAAGAAAAAGAGGACTTAACCAGCTACCCTATTCTCCACTTCCCAGACGTAAGAAATATTGCATGCTATTTTCTTAGAACTAAACGCCGCACATTGTCTTATAAGGCTAAATAAATATAATAATATTTCTGACCCATTTCAATTAAATTGGACAACCATAGCAACGGCTCGATTATTATCAAAAAATAAAATTTAATATAAAATAAAATTAAAGTAAGTAGACTTTAGAAATTATATTATGAAAGGATATTTACCCGGAAAATTTCACAAGTTAAAGGCAAAGTATACAGCCAGTTGAAACTCAACTCGGCTCGAGGCTCATTCATTAGACGAGTATTTATAATTTCACCAGAAAACTACTTATTTAAAACCTGCTTCTTGAGGAAAATGAAGATTATATTTTTTTGCATTCGTACAAGTAGTTTAGATTTTAGTCTACGTTTTTTTTTTGAATGTGTATGTACAAGGATTATCTGTGTTTATCTTTATAGTCAAAACGCAGCGTTCGGTTACGCCATTGAATGTGTGGTGTAGAGAACACCGAATTCTTTCTCTCTTCTGATATATGCGTAAATTATGTATTTGTTAATATTTTTTTATTAAAAAAAATAATCTGCTTCATGTTGTATCCCGCACCGCAACCTAGTGTTAAGTTTCCCACTTTCTGCCGAATACTGGAAGCATTGCGTGTTGAGTGGCAGAATTCAACGCCACGCTTTGCTTCGGCACCAGAGTAAAGAAATGGAAATATAAATTTAATTTTTTTTTTTTCGAGTAGGGATTGAACCCACAACCAGTCGATTTTACAGGCACACTTTGTGCCCCTGCGCTACGACTGGCTTTTTATTAATTTAAATTATTAAATACATTTTGATATTCATTATTTTAATTTGAAATTTACAAACATTTTTATAACATAAAAAACGCATCATACTAGAAGAACTTACAGTTCCATGGGAAGGAAATATAATGAAAGATTATAAAATCTGAAATAAATCGTAAATCAGCTTCACGCTGTATCCCGTACACAGCATGGTAGGCAGAGAGAACCTAGTGTTAAGACACTCCGTTCCCCACTTTCTGCCGAATTCTGGAGGCATTGCGTGTTGAGTGGCAGAACTCAACGCCGCGCTTAACCTCGACACTAGAGAATAAATTTAAATAAATATTTCATCTCTTCGAGTGGGGATCGAACCCACAACTAGTCGGTTTTACAGTCACACCTCGTGGCGCTGCGCCACGACTGGCCTCATGATGAAAGATTATAAACTTAATATTTTTATTTGCGGTGAAGCCATGGAATTATTCTCGTATTTAATGTAATAATAATAATAATAATATAAACTTTACTGTACACTACATAAAATACAGAGAAGTAAAAAATATATAGAGAAAATGTATTAAAGAACAATTAAAAATATCTAACATTTTATCCATCTTTTATAAACTAAATAATAATCGTATATGTATATGATTAAAGTAAAATAAGTAAGTATAGGTGTAGCAAAAAAATGCTATTAAACATTTTTCTGTATTTATTACTGAAGAGGGTTTACCGTGAATCCGATTTAAATTCACCGGTCGAATGAGTTTTATATATATTTTCATGATAATAAAATTACTAGAAGTGCTTTTAATACATATTTAATTTTAAATTTCTTAATAATATCAATTTTTTTACCTACTTGGTACAAAAACACAAAAAATAAACTTTTTACTTTACATATCTAATATTTATTACAGTCATAATAGTTTTGGGTACGATTCCCAGTCAGTGCAATAAATACATACTTATTTTAGCAGTTTCATGTAAAGTGCAGAGGGTACATAGGGCTAAAACACTTCGTTTTTGAGATATGGCGTGGCGTGTGGTGGCGGAACTCGACGATGCGCTTCATCTTGTTATCAGAGTAAGCAAATGATTATAATTCATCCCTTAGCGAGAATCGAACCTTCAACCTTCGCGCTTTCAGTCAGATTCTGTGCCGCTGCCAAATGATGGCTACATATTATATACATACATAATATAATAAATTATTCTTATATTTCCGGTTACATTAGGCTGTTGTGGGTTCAATTCCCACGTAATGAAATATTTAATATTGTCATTTCCTCGCTATAATAGGACGGCGACGACATTGAGTTTCGCCACTCAATCCAAAATGTCTTGAGAATTTTGCGGACAATGGGAAACTTAAACTTTTTAATGGAAACGGAGAGTCTTAACACTAGGTTTCCAGGTTCTCTCTACCTGCCCTGTATGTGCTGGATACAGCGTGAAGCTAAAAATAAAAATATTACATACATTTTACACGAAATAACTTCGATTCCAGCATAATAAATGAAATGATCCGTTATATTAATATTTTAGGATGAATGTACTACCGCTTAAGCCATCCGTCTCGCGCGTCGATCACACAAATCCTTTATTAAGGGTCTACGTTATTCCTATAAATGCTCAGTAAGGGAAATTAATTGTTTTTTTTTTTTTTGCAAATTTATATATCTTGGTTATAGCAGAGTAGGCAGAGGGAAGCTAGTGTTAAGACACTCCGTTCCCCACGCACTGCTCAATTGTAGGAAACATATTTTTCGTGGTTTCTGACATCCAGCTCGACTCTTTTTCTGGAAGCTTGGGGAATGGTATCAGGGCGTTTGGTAGGCGGCGCGGGGGAATACTGCTGTTCTGACGGTACACTATCCTGCATCAGGACACTCCACTCCCCCCTTTCCTCTGCCTATTCTCCATTACGAGACACAAAATAAGCTTTAAAACCCTGAAAATTCGTCAGCTGTCCCAAATATGCTTCCCTTCAAAAACCGTTCCAAACTAACTTGGTAATACAAGTTTCACTCAACTCCGTTTCACTGTTCGTGAGTTTCTTAAAACTTCGTTTAGATATTGTGTTGTGCTCAAACTACATTACTCGCGGGTTACTAAGTTTCTATTTCATTCATTACTTATGTTTTGTGGACATTTTGCTTATATTTTTTTTATGGTTTGGGATACTTAAATAGATCAATTTGGAAACTCGGGCGGTGGATTTTATTTCTTTTGTATCTGACGCATAGATGGGTAGGCGGAGGGAACCTGGGAAGCTAGTGTAAAGACACTCCTTTTAAATTAAAAAATCTTCGTTCCGCACTTTCCGCCGAATTCTGAAAGCATTGGGTGTCAAGGCGATCGGAATCGTATATATTGTCAGCAACAAATTGGGTGTAAGTTTACCATTCCTCGTTCAGTTCAAAACAGGATTTTTTGTGTGGTTTTCGTTTTTTTAGACATGCATTCTATACTTGAGGCCGGTCGTAGCGCAGCGGCACTAGGTGTGACTGCAAAACCGACTGGTTGTGGGTTCGATCCCCACTCGAGGAGATGAAATATTTACTTAAATTTATATTTCCATTTCTTCGCTCTGGTGTCGAGGTTAAGCGCGGCGTTGAATTCTGCCACTCAACACGCAATGCCTCCAGAATTCGGCAGAAAGTGGGGAACGGAGTGTCTTAACTGCTGTGTGCGGGATACAGCGTGAAGCTAATTTAATTTTTTAATTTAATTCTATACTTTTAGGGTGACTTTTGTTTTTTTTTTAAGATGTGTACTTTAATATACAAGGTAGAAGCGTCTGCGTTCCTTTTATGGGAGCAGCATATAGGGTAAAATATTTCAAACCCATCCCTAAAAAAAATAATGAAGATTCTTCAACTTTTTTTTCATTTCACGATTTTTATCCATACTCGAGTATGTCGTAATCGAGTCACACGAATAGATATAATATAAATATCGTAAATACAGTGGGTAGGTACCTACCTTACCTCGAGAATACTACCAAACGTTGCAGATTTGCCACTTTTATTCTCAAAAAACATACCAGAAAGAGAAAGATGTTGTCGCTTTGATAGACTTGTGTCTGTATACGTCGTTCTTAACAAATGGCGTTTTATTTTACAATGATAATTTTATTAATTATTTTGTTTGAAAAAATCTCTTTTTCATTTTTGGAAATATCTCTTTTGTTTTAATTGTATTAGGATTTTATAGAGTAGTTAGAACTGTGCTTTCATTTAAAGTGGTGATGACAAAAACACTTTGTATAATTTAATATATTTTTAAAATATTTTAAGTTACTTTTTCAACATGGCGTACTGCGGAAAAATCAACCAAATTTACGTGCCATTCCGAGAAATGGGACGTTTGTACGTCCTAGTGACATGTTCCGGGACATCTTATGTGTCCACATAAGTGTAAAACGGGACAGTCTCGTTCAAAACGGGACGTCTGGTCACGTTATGTGTACGTATGACTATTACCAAAACACCATGAAATAAAAAATACTACAAAACATAATCTGCAGACCGCATAAAGTATATACAGATTAAAAATATATAAATTCACTTTTCAACAAATTCAACTCGTTTGTTTTAATTTTTACATCATAGCTTTAGTCGAAAGCAGGATACTGGATAAAACTAGATTTTTATTTTACTGGCACATATTTCACTGAACATGACATCGTACAGCAATAAAGATACAAAAATGGAAAAAATCGTATATATATAAACAATAAACAAAATCGGTCAAGTGCGAGTCAGACTTGCCTATCGAGGGTTCTGTACCAATATTATGATTGTGATTTATTACAAATTTATATTTTAACATGAAATTAACTACAAATATAAGTCTGTGATTGTTTTACTGCGATATACCTATAGATTACCTTATGTTGTAGTTTCTCTTTATTCTTATCGTAAGTCCTCACTTCCTGCCAAATTTCATAATCTAGGTCAACAGAAAGTGCCATTTGGTATTTTATGGTTTTGATTACGCGGTGAATTTAATAAATATAAGTAAAAAATAAAAACGTGGTCTTAACATACCGTCACAAAGTACAGTTACAAAGGAATCCAATATAAGTTATACTTTTTTTGCAGATAACGTTAAGGAACTCTAAAAATACATAGGCCAAATATTCTAACTTTCGTAAAAAACAAACATTTCATATGTGTATTAAATAAAAAATAAAAAAGAAAAACATTATCGTATGAGTCGTTTTTTATTATAGATTATTGATAGATATTGAAATGACATAAAAATTTAAATGAATTATAAAAAAAAAACCTAATATGTATAAACTATAAACCATACAAACGGAGTAGAGTACTAATGTAAGCGCGATAATTGTGCATTCGACACCAACTTGGGGGAATAAATAATTCTCATTTTCATGTCCTACTAAGAAGACAAAACACAGCGTTGAGTTCCAATAGTTTACTCAATACACAATCTCCTGCATTTGGTGGATAATGGTGCTGCTTCTGTCTATCCTGCAAAATGTCAGAAACAGAAGTAAAATGTATTAAAAACAAAGGGAAAACCCACTTTAAATAGAAAAACAAATATACGAAGAAGGAAAAATAAAAAGAGGAAGGGGTAAGTAAGGGAACCATTTTCATAAATACGTAATTCAATTAAAATTCATAATAATAAATATTTTTAAAATAAACATAAAATGAAGTCTCATTAATGATTATGTTGTAGGCAAGTGTTTTGGAAGCCTTAATTATTTCTAACGAGACCTTCTACTCGTAATGATTTTAAGCTTCGGTAACTGCTGCCCGTTTTCAGATGATAAAACTATAATTAAATATATAAGTTTGATATCCTTCTCATATATGTTATAATTCTTTTTTTAACCCCCAGGCTGGTCCCTTTTCTTCGAATTTTCGAGACGTTGCGTGTCGAGTGGCGTAACTCAACGCCGCGTTTTGCCTAGTTAATAGAGCGAGGATAATAATAAAGAGGTACAAGAGTCCCACTGTAAACACGACGGTTGTGGATACGATTCTTGCGCGGAGTAATGAAATATTTAATATTTTCATTCATTTACGTGGTGACGAGGAAAAACGCGGCGTTAACTTGTGACACCTAATATGCATTGCGTCTAGAAATCAATGGAAAGTGAGGACAGAAGTATTTTAATGGGAACGGAGAGTCTTAACACTAGGTTCCCAGGTTCCTTCTGCCTACTCTGCTTTGTGCGGCTTTAGGTTCCGCCACCTAACACGAATGTCATGTATCATATATATCTCAGAAATGAACGGAAAATAATAAACATTATGATCTTGGATTGACTAATATCTATATATATAAAAGAACATGTACCTGACTGACTGAGGTAAGACGCACGTACAGCCGTAACCGCTGTGCTTAGAAAGGTAAAATTTGGACAGATGTTTATTTTCATAATCTGAGATTCTTTTCACTAAGAAGGGATTTTGAAAAATTTTAACCCTAAAGAGATGAAATAGGGGTTGAAAATTTATATGGAAAAATCTTTAAATCGCCACCGATTTTAATAAAAAAATGAATTCAGACTTAAATATGTTTTATTGAACACGTATTTCGTGTTTTTTTTAGAATTCACTCCTAAGGGTGCAAATAAGCGGGCGAAGCCGCGCGCGCCCGCTATTTAAGTATATTCGTATGTAGGTTTATTATTATTCCCGTAATATTTAAATACCGCACACGAATCATTTCTCTTAACATCTCCTACATTAAAGGGTTATAAGTTATCCATTGCTATTCTTTCTGTTATTGTATATTTTCTATACTTTTTGCTTGTGTGGTACATAAATAAATGAAAAGAAAAATATAAATAGTTAAAAAAACACACACATTAGTAAAATGCATCGTGTATTTTATTATAAATTTATATTTTTCTCATTCTACACGCATCTTTCGCATCATCAAGGCTTTACAAAAATAACTGCTCTATATTTATGCTATCAATAGTTCCCCTCTTTCCGCTCATGTTAGAATCGTGCGTGCTTGTAGGCGGAGCTTAACCTCGCATTTTAGAAAGGGTATACTTTATACATGTCAACAACTATCTGACTGATTGACACACAAACGTCACTACTGGAGTTAGAAAATTGAAATTTGGCTTCACTTGACTACTAACTACACAACTGTTATTGCCCAGTCATCATCTGAACCTAATGACGAGGATGAGACCAAGACACTCCGTTCCTATAAAAATACTTCTATTCTCCACTCTCCGCCAAAATTTTGGAATATAATTTCTTTTGTAAATCCCAATAGTCTAACGGTGTGTAGCGAGTTTTTGTTTTATTTATCATTTGGTATCGTAGCGCTAACTTTATTTTACTGTATGGTAGGGAATCTGGGAACTTAGTATTAAGACACTCCGTTCGCGTTAGGACACTTCTGTTTCCCAATTTCCGCCGAATTCTCAAGGTGTTGCTTGTAGAGTGGTATAACTCTACGATTCCCCTTTACCCCGTTACCAGAGAACTGAAATGAAAATTCAGTATACAGCTAAATAAAATTGGAGAACGTAGTGTCTCAACACTAAATTTCCTTGCTATATGAGGTTGTTTAAAAATAAAACGAGAAAGAAATATATATTTAAATAAATTTTATTTTATCTGCATTCAAGCTTAAGCAACTAACTGACATAGTTTTAGTATATTACAAGTGAGCATGACACAGAATAATTAATTGTATGTTACTTAGTTAAGACGTAAATCTATTAAGTAAGATAAAGCGCCAAGACGCGGTCGGGACATGCATTCAACTATAATGTATGGAATTTGTATATTACTATATAAAACACTAGCCTTAGTGTTAAGACACTACGTTCCCATTAAGACACTTCCGTTTCCTATTTTCCGTTGAATTTTTGAGATATTTCGTGTTGAGTGCTGGATCTCAACGCCGAGTAGAAGGGCGCTGTGAGAGGATTTCTCTTAATTTCTACGGGATTATATTTTATAGGTGAAGAAAGATTGAAGAAAGTACAAAATTTTGCTACTTACCCCATTAAATACTATTGGGGTAAGTGGCATAACTATAATATATACATATTATTCGTTTTTTTTATAAGAGAAAAATAAAGAAATATACGTCAATTTTCTGATCTTGTCTATCATACATTTTTAAGACAGCTTTTTACATTATGTTCAGGTTTTAAGGTTTACAGAACCTAAAAAAACCTAAATCTGAAGCTTTTCCTTTTAAGGAAAAAAGGAATCCTTATAAGATTATTTTGTTCTCCGTTCATCCGTCTGTCCGTCGTCTGTTTGTCAATAGCTTGTATCTTAGGAACGCTTGAAGATATCGAGTTGAAAATCAAACCATATATACTCAGATCTACGGTCCCTGAGTTCCTGAAAAAAACATATTTCTACATGTGCTGAAAAAAAAAATTGCTTTGATTTATATCACAAAAAACACGTAATTTGAGTTTATAAAGGGAATTAATAGGATACTTCAGGTTGACCTAGAATAAACTTATACATTTGTGGTTTAATCCTAAAAAATAATAACCTTAAAAGAGGGGCAAAATTCTGTATAAAAACCAGGTTTTTTATGGAACTCTCGGTGGAGAGTCCGACTCGCGCTTGCCCGTTTTATTTTTATTGACTTCGTCTCCATCATGGATATATCTTATTGCATGGCAAAGCCAACCTCAAACCAAAAATCTAATCACGCTATTTATTTTAAAAATGTTAAACTTATTACAAATATTTTAAGTCTAAATATATAACAAATACGCCAAAACGGCAATAAAAAAATATTTTTACCTATATTAAATATGTCATAAACCAAAAATGTTTATTCGATTAACCACCTGTCAGTTAAACATGGCAGCTAATAAACTACTTACAAATCAAGATAAATAAATGATTGTAATGAATAGACGCCCACAATCTTGTTAAGATGATTTTTTTCTTCTTAAATTCACGCTGTATGCCGCACATAGCAGGGTAAGTAGAGGGAACCTGGGAACATATCATTCTCTCGAGTAAACATCGATTTCAACCACAGTCTGTCTTGTCATAGTGCTGTGACAGCTTCAAAAATAACTCTCAGAACTGTTACCAAGAATCAGAATTTATAAATAGAGACTTTATCCAATTATATTTTCTGAATATACAGCTTAAGCCCTAAGCTTTTAGCTAAAGAAAAAAGAACTTTAGAGCCAAACAAATTCTAATTGTTATACAATTCAATACGTCTTTCAGTGGAACTCCATTGAAATTGTAGCATTTAAGAGAGTCCATCCATTCATTGACTTCTTAAAAACGTCGCGATCTGTTTAAACGATACTAAAGGCAAAGATGCCACATCGTTAGCATTAAGTATTATAATTTTTTTTATTATTTAAGCGATTCTAAGGGATAATACCAATTTAGAGTATAATAGAATTGTGTTTAGACCGTCGAGTCGATTTATTAATCAAAGAAATCAATTTTTAGTTCGTCTGACTGGTGACAAGACAAAGTACGGAATGCCGCATGTACACAACAATACGTTGTAGTTGCATGTAATTTTTCGAGAATCGAGTGGAAATAGGGAAACGGAGTGATTTAATCCTAGGTTCCCTCTACTTACCCTTTTATACATGGGTTACAGCGTGAATCTAAAAAAATAAATACATATTATATTAATTTAAATACTTTCTGAATTCGGTGGAAAGTGGGGAACGGAGTATCTTAACATTAGGTTCCCGTGCTTGCCTATCCTGCTGTGTGCGGTGTACAGCGTGAAGCTTATATTTTAATATTATATTACGTAAAAAGGTGCAAAAAAAATTATATCATGATACACAAATATTAATAACTATATATCACCAATATATAAAACAAACGTTTTCATTTCCTGCTTTTAACATCTGTCGAAACTTATTTGCATGAGCAGAGCTGTAAATGGACCGAAAATATTCTGAATTCTCATCTTGCTTTGTACTGTCACTGCATTTGTTGGATGTGGCATATAATTATGAATATATTTTTGTAATATTTTTGTATTTCGTTAGTAAATACATAAGTATAGTGACTATTCACTCCGCTATTCTGTTTATTATTTCTGAATAGATATTGTGCTATTAGGATTTTTTTTAATTGTTTTAGCTTCACGCTGTATCTGATATATAGTATATGTAAATGTAAAAGTATAGTATATGTAAAAGATGTTAAGTTTCGAAAATTTGGTATTGTTAACGTTGTCTATATAGGCGTAGATTATTATGTAATGTTATTATTGTTTAGAAAATATTAAATAGCTGTCTGTCTCCCGTCCCTGATTTAGAGTATATTATCTAAATAAAGAAATAGTTTTTTTTCATATAATAAATAGTTATGTATTTATATATTTATTTAAAACGAAGAAAATTTGGAGCCAGTACGGTTGTGGGTTTAAATATTGAGTATTACTAATTTAATTGTAAGTATGATTACCACTCGAGGAAATGAAATATTTTAATTCAATGTTCTCTCTGCTAACGAGACACAGCGCAGCGTTGAGTTCCGCCACTCAACATGCAACAAAGTTATATGTTTATAGTATGATGTACACTACAATCAAAGATAGTGATTTTTTACATTATAATTTATTTAAATCTTTTAGTCCATTCTATAAGTGGGAATCGAACCCACTATCTTCACTGCTAAAATCCGATACTATCAAATTACGTTAGTATATCTAATATATAGAGTTTTTTAATCAAAACTAATCTCGTTATTTAGAGAGAGCCGAACTACGTTAAAAAATAAAAAAAAGAGTTTCTTGAAAAGTTATTAGCTATACTTTATCGAAAGTCTCGATCGACCATCAATCACTGGCTGTCGTTTGCAATCACATTTATATAGATACTATTAGTTGAGACTAATCGTATTTTTTTTTAAATATATTTTAAAAGCAGTTGTGGCACGGTGACACAGGGTGCTTCTGTAAACGCGACGGCTATGAATTCTATTCCCACTCGGGGGAATGTATATTATTTAATAATATTTTAATTTCTTCGTTCTGGTACCCAGGCATAGCGCGGCGTTGACTTCCACCACTTAACGCGCAATGCCTTAAACATTCGATGGAAAATGGGGAGTGGAAAATCTAACACTAGCCTCCTGCTGCCTACTGAATAAAAATATTTCGTAACAATAGTCAAATGGGCATAATTGTTACCTTATTGGAAATTAATTGAGCTCAATACACGGCATTAGACTAAGTACGGATTTTCCTTTACCAAATCTGAAAGTAAAAAAAAGAGATCAAATGAAGATGGAACTCACAACCTCCGCCGAAACGGTACAATGCAGAACGAACAAAAAATTTTTTTTTTCCGTTACTAAATTATAAACAGACAACGCACAGACAAATCTACTAGTTACTACTTAAAAAATTGACATTTGGCAGGTTTCTCAAAATTCATATTCGAACATAAAGAAACAAAATGTTCCGGTTTGCGTCTTAAAGCCTACGAAAATAAATTGAGGGTGTCGTCAATTCTTTTAGCTGCATACTGTATCCTGCACATAACAAGGTGGATAGGCAGAGGGATCCTGGAAACCTATTGTTAAGACACTCTACTCCCGTTAAGACAATTTCTTTACCGCCCAATGCTGGAGGCACTGCGTATTGAGTGTTGTAACTCAACGCTGAGCGTAACCAGAGCGAGAAAAATAAAACTATTAAATATTTAATTTCTTCGACAGGGAATCGAACCCACAGCCTGTTGTATTTACATGCGTCGACTGCGCCACGACTGGCCTCTATCACTAATTCACGTACAATATAATAGAATTGCTATCTTATTTCTAATAAAATCTGAAGATTTAGGTTCCCATTAACTATGAATGTTTACTTGCGTAACACATTCTACATTTGCAGCGTATGCAAAAGAATTTCAATAGTTGAATTTCTTCGTAGGAACTATTTGAGGCAAATTCTTGAAGTTGAATACGACAAAATGCCGACGCCATTATACTTCGCGGGAAGTTCAGAGCGGAAGTATTAAGCCTTTCACATATACATAATATCTGAATTCACTGAGTTTAAAAGCGTTAGTAATTTTGTGTGAAAGGAATTATATATTTTTTGTTATTTCACGCTTACAGCAGGGTAGAGAATCTGATGTTAAGACACTCTCCATTCTCTGTCTGAAGTTGAGATAGGCGGGTTAAATGACGGAGCTTAATGCCGCAGTTCGTCTAGTGAAGTAGAGAAAAGAAAAAAATATTTAATGCTGTTGATGCAGGTTCAATCTCCATTGGGAGAATGATGATTACTTTTAAACTACTTATATTTTTTCCTTGCAGTAGACGAAGTTCAGCGTTAAATTCCACATTTAAAACACCAAGTAACTCGAAATTTGGACGAAAATATGGAGAGCTTAGGCTTGATGTGGTATAATATCGTGTGTAGCGTGGTGGTACTAAACACATTGCCAAAACAAGAAAATTTAAATAATTCCATGCTCCGAGTGGAAATTGAACACATTACCATCGCGTCACACTCAGACGCCATACTACACCACAATAGCCTCTTTATATATCTTATTTTATTTATTTTTTCAGTTTTCTCTATAAAATAAATTCGTCTTTAATCTCCTCAAAATAGCATCCCAACAAAAAACCTTTTATTATAAATATCATTGTATAAACTCCTATTATATTATATAAGTAAACTAAAAATTCCCACCGACACGTCCTTCAGGCACTCCATTCTGAACCATCGCTCAGCGTCGGGGACATTCCACTTTGAATTGGAAGGCTGAATCGTTATTTTGTAACGCCGCGTCATCGGGAAGTTGGTGGCGTGACTAGCAGTATAGGCATAATTGAAGTTTGTTATAGCTTGTGTGTATGTTTTTTTATATTATTTTAACATATAAAATTACGAACACGAGGCCAGTCGTGGCGCAGCGGCACGAAGTGTGACTGTAAAACTGACTGGTTGTGGGTTCAATCTCGAGGAGATGAAATATTTACTTAAATTTATATTTGCATTTCTTTGCTCTGGTGTCGAGGACAAGTGCGGCGTTGAGTTCTGCCACTCAACACGCAATGCCTCCAGAATTCGACAGAAAGTGGGGAACGGAGTGTCTTAACACTCAATGTCTATAAAATTGGGATGAAAATGGAGAAAATATTGTATTTACACTAAATTCTGTCTATTTATATTGCTATACGCGGGATACAGCGTAAAGCTTTAAAAAAACTGAGTAGAAAAAAGAATGAATTTATTTTATTTCTTGGTTATACGATCACTTGCATAAAATTGGCAAATTCAAACCATTTTCGACCTAATTCAGTTAATTAAGCCAACAATTTAATTTAACAAAAAATTTTGCTCCCCAAAATAATATTTTTCAGCTGACTACCTTGTTATACGTGGGAGACACCCATGTATAACAAGGTAGGCAGAGGGAACTTAAAATCCTAGTGGTAGGACACTCCTTTCCTATTACGTTCCCCAATTTTTCCGTCGAATTACCGAGACATTGCATATTGAATGGCGAAACTCAACGCCGCGTTTTGCCTAGTAACCTGACCAAAAAAATGAAAATATTAAATATTCCACTCGACCGAGTGCAATAATTAAAAGAACCTACAACCGTTCAAATCGCCAGAATCCATGCGCCACGACGGGCTCCTCCCCCTCCTCCCGAAAAAAACAAAGCATATTTGGACGTTGCACAGTAGTTGCAGTAGTCTCTTAACAATCATCACTCCAGGTGTACAAAGTTCCACAGCATCCCAATTTAAACTGCAATACCTACGTCGAGCGGTGCACTGGCGGCTACAAATTCAACAAATTGAGTACCAAGTTGGACGAACTGTACATTTTTACACAATTTTACCGCCGTTATGGCTTCCATTTTGTTAGGCTTTCGAGTTTGTTTAATTTTTATTAAAATTACTGGTAAGTGTCTCCTGAATTAGAATATGTTAGCTAAATAAATAAATATATTTTAAATAAATAGGTAAATATAAAGAAAAAACGAGATGCAGGGGCGCAAGCCTGCGATTTCATTTTCGTTGTGGGTTCGATTCCCACTCAAGAAAATTAAATATTTAATATTTTGATTTCTTTGCTCTTGTAAATGGGCAAAGCGCAACGATGAATTCCTTAACTCAAAACGCAATTCCTTCCAAATTCCTCTTCCGTTCCTTACTTTTGAAAAGTTATATTTAAATAATTTAGTCTATCCTATTCCATAAGCCAGTAAGTGGGAATTAAACCCACTATCATCGCTGCTTATATCTGATATTATCAAATTACACCAGTATATCTAATATATATATATATATATATATAGTTTTATAAGCAAAACTAATCTCGTTATTTAGAGGGAGCCGAACTAAGTTAACAAATTAAGAAAGATCGTTTCTTGAAAAGTTATTAGCTATACTTTATCGAAAGCCTCGATCGACCATCAATCACTGGCTGTCGTTTACAATCACATTTATATACACAGTATTAATTGGAACTAATATATAGTATCTTTTAAAATATATTTAAAAAAAAACGATTGAGAGGAAGAAGGCTGTTGATGTAAACGCGGCGATCGTGGGTTTTATTCCCACTCGGGGGAATAAATTGTTATTTTTATATTTAGAAAATATTATTTTCTTCGCCCTAGTATCAAAGCAAAGCGCGGCGTTGACTTCCGCCACTTAACACGCAATGCCTCAAAAATTCGATGGAAAATAGGAAATGCAGAGTCTTAACACTAGGCTTCTTCTACCTACTGAGAAAAAAAGATTTCGTAACAATGGTGTTGAGTTTGATTCCAAGTGGTTCTACTCAAAAATCTACGTAATTTTGGCATGAGAATTACTTTATGGTTTCATCCTAACTTATAATTATAGCACGAATGGGCATACTTATTACCGAACTAGAAAACAGGAAGATTATGACTGTAATGCGTTTGAATGTATGTATATAATATATATTGAGGCCAGTCGTGGCGCAGCGGCACGAGGTGTGACTGCAAAACCGACTGGTTGTGGGTTCGATCGAGTGGGGACTCGAGGAGATGAAATATTTACTTAAATTTATATTTCCATTTCTTCGCTCTGGTGTCGAGGTTAAGCGCGGCGTTGAGTTCGGCCACTCAACACGCAATGCCTCCAGAATTCGGCAGAAAATGGGGAACGGAGTGTCTTAACACTAGGTTCCCTCTGCCTACCCTGCTGTGTGCGGGATACAGCGTGAAGCTGATTTTTATTTTTTGATTTTTTATATAATATATCCGTTCCTTGTTCGCTTGTTTGTTCCCTTATAACTATAAAACCAGTGAATCGATTTTGATAAATAATACGTTGTTGGATTAGTCTTGATAGCGCAAGTGCTATTAGATATATTAATTTAGTTTATACGGTCAGGGCAAAAACTCCATTTAGTTTTATTTTTATTTATTCATGTTTATAAAAAGGTAATAAAATAGAATTCTTTTTTATATATAAATATTTTTTTTTACTTTATATATGAAAATTTAATATCAAAAGCACACTCGAGTATCCTGTAGAGTTTAAATTGTGCACTATATGAAAACAACAAACGCACAAGCCATGTTATGGAATATGACAGGCGTCTAGGAACTTCCTCTGAGACTGTCTAGTTTTGCGCGATGTTTCTCTTTCTTGTATAACATATTATCCAATATATATGAAAACTAGCGGCCTCCGCGCAGCTTCGCCCGTTTGAACTATATGAATCTTTATTTAAGTGAATTTGGGGAACATTTTTTTAGTATAGGAATACATGTTGTATATAGTTATTGAAATCTTTTGAGGTTTTATTTGATGTTGGTTGAAAAATTTCATAACAATCTAGATAGGTGGTTGGTATTCGTGGACGATAAACGCGGTTTTTCGGTTATGAATCCCGATCCCATCGGAATTCCGAGATAAAAGAAGCCTATATGTTGCTCCGCAGCTCCTTTTTTCAGTGAAACTTTCATAAACATCAGGTTAGCTATTCTAGAGATTATCTCGGTCAAATATTTTCTGTTTCACAGACAGACAATAAATTTATAATTGTTTATGTTTAAGTATTATATAACTTAAAAAACACTGTTATTTTGAAATCTCAGATAGATAAGTACTCATTTTCTTTATATGTATAGATCTATAGATAAATTGATACCATTTTAGCGCAGCGGCACATGCTGTAAGCACGATAGTTGTGGGTTTGATTCTCTGCGGAATTAAGTTCCGCTGTTGAACACGCAGTTTGAAATGAGCGGCAAGTGGGAACGAAGTGTCTTTACACGAGGTTCCCTCTGCATCTGCCTGCTCTACTGCGAAATACAGATTATATAAAAAATACAAAGATTTTAACTAATTTAATTTTTGTTAGTTTTAATCATAAAGTGAATATTTTATCACGCGGAATGGCCGCGAGATATTTTTAACAAGCTAATGAAATAATAGTCATGTTTATTCATTTCGGAATTTTACACTGACACCGAAATTTTAAGTATTTTGTTTTCATTTTCGTAAGTATTGATTTGTCATTTATTTCTTCTATTTTAATGTATTATATATGTACATCTAGCCGTGAGGATCATGCCAGTTATGGCGTAGGGGTGCAGAGTGTAACTGTGAACGCGATAGGTTGTGGGTTCCATATCCAATAATAATTTAATATTTACTCTGATATCGAGGCTCTGGTGTTCAGGCAAAGCGCGGCGTTGAAATCTGCCACTCAATACGCAATGCCTCAAGAATTCGGCGGAAAGTGGGGAACGAAGTGTCTTAATAAGGTTCCCTATACTTACCCTGCGGTGTGCGGGATACAGCGTGACGCAAAAAAATATATTATATAACTTTCCAAAGTATTTCTTTTTTACTTTATATATTCTACATATCGTGGGGTAGATGAAAAGTTTAAACGTTAAAACTTTCCGTTCTCTCCGATCCTTTGTATTATAGAGACTTTAAAAAAATAAGTATTTGATCATTGGGCCTCACAAATTTCGTACCTACAGCTGCTTTCGTGGAACCGCTATGGTTAACTGTAAAAACGATGGTTGTAAGTTCTATTCTCTCTCGATAACCCAGTTTTAAAACACTCCATTTCCCATCGATGTCTTATTTTCGGGACAACATATTGAGTGGCGGAACTCGACGCCGCGTTTTGTCTTATTGTCAGTGCGAAGGAATAATGTGTTATTTTCATTCTTCTGGCTCCCCTAGCTATATGAAAATAAAAAAAAATATATATAAAAGAGCGCTCTCATAAATGTTAGAAATATCGAAAAACCAGTAAACGAAAATTTATTATCAATTTGCCCAATACTAATAAAATTTAAAAAAGCAAGACAATTTTAAAAGTTGGCTAAAATGTAAAAAGTATATATAAAAACCGACATGAGACCGTCAAGTGCACTAGAAATGGCCGGATCCAACCGCAAAAAATATATTGGAAAAAAATTTGTTGACTTAAAAATGAAATCCACTACTCTTCAAATAAGTAGATATTATTTGTTTTTAAACATTTAATTCTATCAAAGAATTTAATTATGGAGACACTGTTGTTATGGGTTTGGTACCCATTCGGGGAAATTATTATATTTATATTATTGTCAATTCCTATTAGTAAGGATAAATCCCGGCGTTGAGATCCGTCGTTTACTACGCAATGCCTCCTTGAATTCGAGAGAGTGAAGAACGGCGTGTTTTGACATTACCCTGCTATACGGGATTAATGTAAAGTCAAAAAAAAAAATTAATGGTTTTGACTTTTAGACGTCCAGAGTAACTGATCCTATAAGGTACGAAACCTTAATAAATAGTTTTAAAAATATAGTTCCTACATTTTAATCAGTCAAACAAAACATATTAATAGTTTGTGACAACTGAAGATTCTTGTAAAAGTTTTTATTTGAAATTGAAAAAAAAAATAGACATGACCAGAAAAGGAAAGCGTTAATAAATCAATCAACATAATTTCATCTTCAGTCTGCTAAGTGGCTCAAGGTTTGCTTCTGAAGTTATGAGTAAAAAAATTGAAATATCTTCGATACAGAGGAGAATTATTTGAACCCAGTAGTAGCGCAAGGATAGTAGCACAAGCGTGTGACTGTAAGGATGATAATTCGTGTATACGAAATACCTTCAGAATTCTGTTAAAAGTGGAGAGAGATGGAGTGGTATAAGCGAGGATAAAGCGTAAAGCTATAAAATTAATATAAAGATGATTTAAAGTTGAATAAATGTTTAGTTTAAGCGTAACAATAAAATTTTTATATCAAAAAATATACACCAGAATTTGTAAAACTTATCAAACATAACGTATATTAACGTGTTCAGTAAATATAATTTCATTGCTTCAAAATGTGAAAGTTTTTGCTTTTCTTTATAATTTAATATTAAAATTGATTTAATAGAAAGAATAACGATGTAATGTAGTCTTAAAAAAATATTTTACAAAAAATATTACAAGCCGTCGTAGTACAGAGCACAGCGTCTAATTGTAAATTCGATGGGTTCGATTCTCATTAAATGTTTTAATTAATTTCATTTTTTCGCTCTGATAACAAGAGAAAGCACGGTGTTGAGTTCCGCCAATTAACACAGAGTATCTCAACACTAAGTTCCAAATGCCCACTCTAATATACGGGAAAAAGCGTGAAAATGACGCGAGTGAAGCCATGAACACGGTACTAGTATCAAATAATTGAAACGTCGGAAACCTATTGTTTTTCACTTGAACAAGCCTGAAATACAAAAGTTGATTCAGAATAAATCCTGACAAAATATTGTGTTTCCTGTAACACAAACAGCGTATACGAAATGCCACTGCGAAATTTAGTTTTGTTATCTTTACATGAAACATCGACAATTCATTCGTTCTACATAGTATGTACCTATTCTATACTATCCCTGGTTTCGTAAGGATTCAATGAAACGGGAGGGAGGGAACGGAGTCTCTTAATACCAGGTTCCCTCTTCCTACCCTTTTGTGTGCGGGATACATAGTGAAGCTGATTTATTTATTTTTATTGGAGGCCGGTCGTGGTGCAGAGCACAAAGTGAGACTGTAAAATCGACTGGTTGTGGGTTCGATCCCACGCGAAGAAGTGAAATATTTATTTAAATTTATATTTTCATTTCTTCGCTTTGGTGTCGGGGTAAAGCGCGGCGTTGAGTTCCGCCACTCAGCACGCAATGCCTGCAGAATTCAGAATTCGGCGGAAAGTGGGAAATGGAGTGCCAAAACAAAAAACAAAGTTCCCTCTGCCTACCCTGGTGTGTGCGGGATATATCGTGAAGCTGATTTATTTATTTTTGTTCAATAAAATATACGTTGTGTATTTAGTATAATATGATCAGTAGCTCAAGCACGAAAAACTATCGAAAAAGTATTCGTATCGTCATCGAGAGCAATTTGTATAGGAATTGAACAGCGCCCCTACCGCGCGTAAAGGGAACTAGCCCATGCCAGCACGAACCATTTTAATCATGTTTCGTATCGTCTTACGTTCGAATATCTCGATACTTGAACGCAGTAAACAACAATTGGTAGCACGAAGGCCCGTTTGACATACGGTATCGAAAACGTCGAAGATTGGTCGTCGAGTGCGTCGGGACTTTATTCGGCTAATATTTGTCAGTGAGAACACTCTCGTTACATAGTAAATCACAGTTTTAAAAATATTTGTAATGTTATTGGGAATTCTTTTTGATTTTTTTTACTTGTACATGTTTTTAGAATATTGTTTAGTAATTTTAGCAATAATTAAGTAACGTCCACTATGCAAAGACAGCAGCTATACGAATCACCACTACTACATTTATTCATTAATTCTTTCCACTTCCTTTGAATAAAATGGCGACCTCGTGGACCTCCTGAGGGCTTAGATAAATCGCCATTCCTAAAATACGAATTTCATAATACCTTACTTATATTATTAGATGTTTTTATTTTTAAGACTAAGTACAACTTGCAGCGGCACGAGGAGTGACTGCAAAACCGACTGGTTGTGGGTTCGATCCCCACTCGAGGAGATGAAATATTTACTTAAATTTATATTTCCATTTCTTCGGTCTAGTGTCGAGGCAAAGCGCGGCGTTGAGTTCCGCCACTCAACACACAATGCCTCCAGAGCTTGGTGGAAAGTGGGGAACGGAGTGTCTTAACACTACGTTCCCTCTGGAACGTACGTCACTATTGTAGGCAGAGGCCTACCCTGCTGTGTGCGGGATACAGCGTGAAGCTGATTATTAAAAAGTAATAATGAAAACGAGCTACCTACAATATTTAACGATGGTGGAATTCATGGAAGCGTGAGTATAGATTTAGTATGAATTAATTTTATATTTAAATAAGTTGTACTTAAAAAAAAAATTAGCTTCGAAAAATTAATTAAAAAATCAAAAAAATAAACAAAAAATTAATTAAAATATAAATGTAAATAAATATTTCTTTTCCTCAAGTGAGAATCGAACCCACAACCAGTCGGTTTTACAGTCACACTGAATTAATTTATATTTAAATAAGTTGTACTTAAAAAAAAAAAATTAGCTTCAAAAAATTAATTAAAAAATCAAAAAATTAACCAAAAAATTAATTAAAATATAAATGTAAATAAATATTTCTTTTCCTCAAGTGAAAATCGAACCCACAACCAGTCGGTTTTACAGTCACACTGAATTTATTTTATATTTAAATAAGTTGTACTTAAAAAAAAAAAAATTAGCTTCAAAAAATTAATTAAAAAATGAAAAAAATAAACAAAAAATTAATTAAAATATAAATGTAAATAAATATTTCTTTTCCTCAAATGAGAATCGAACCCACAACCAGTCGGTTTTACAGTCACACCTTGTGCCGCTGCGCCACGAGTGACAAATACAAACTTAGCTATGATTGGCGGGGCGTCAAGTGGATTCGTTTAGAAACCGCAAGATATATATTGTTTTAAATCTACAAAAAGATTGAATTTCTTCCAATCTTGATACCTTACTTATATATTTTGTAATATTTTCATAGATTTTTCTTCATTTTCAACGTAAATTGTAATGTAAATTAAGATAAATAAATATTTTGATTGAATGTTTTAACATTCACCATTTTATTTGGATTTTGAACGTTCATTTCATTCGCTCAGTAACATCTCTATGTCTCGTTAGCATGACGTCACCTACTTAATCCTATCGAGTCCTCGATAGTCGATACATTATGGTTCGTGCTTCGAACTTTGTAATCGTATCGTCACCTCGAAACGTTTACAATACGGACTCGATTATTTTTCGTGCTCTACCCACAGGTCCTCCGATGTAGCTGGACACGGTGTAACTCTAAACGCAGTGTTTGTATACGGAAATTTTGTGTAAACTGAGGAACGTAGAAAAAAAGTTTGTTATAGATATTTTTTTTAATTTTATTATAGATAATATAACTGAGTGGATATTACTCTAATTATTCCACTCTGGTAAAAATAAATCATGATTTAAAATGAATGACGGAAATAATACTCAAGTACATGTATTATTTTGTTATGCTGATTAACAATATACTATATAGGCCAGTCGTGGCGCAGGGGCACAAAGTGTGACTGCAAAATCGACTGGTTGTGGGTTCAATCCCCACTCGAGGAGATGAAATATTTATTAACTTTTATATGTTCATTTCTTCGACCACTCAACACGCAATGCCTCCAGAACCGTTTCCGCCGGAAATTGAGAAACGGAGTGTCGTAATAGGTACCTTCTGCTCACCATGCTATGTGCGGGATACAGCGTGAAGCTGGGGAACGGAGTGCAATATAAGATTAAACTGTGAAATGACTGTTTTATTAGATCTATTATTTAATACAGAACATGAACCAATGTTACCTAGATTAATAAGAAGAATAATTATTACTTGAAAAACTTTTTATGAATGGTTCAATGGTAAATGGGTAACTTTAACAGATTATAAAATTCAGATTTTCTTCTATACTAATGTACTTTAAATGGTTTATGTGAATTTCTATGGGTGAAAAATTTTATGAGAGCACTAATAAAATAAAAAAAAACACTTTTACAATGTGCTTTAAATTTTAAGATATAGTAGAAAATATCGCTCATATCTGTCAAAGTTACCCAGATTGGCTATATATACATATATTAGGTACTAATAATATTAAATTGCCTAACTATGCTTATAATACATATTATAAGCATATAATGTCACGCTCATTTGCAGACGCCAATGCCGTGAACGCCATCTAAATCCTATTGAAACTTAACCGCATGCGTCCCATAGTTACTTTAAGTTATAATATTATTTGAGTTTAACTGAGTATATTTTTTGCTTATAAATTATAGGTTAAAACTAACATTTAAAACAAAAAATTAAATATTATATATTTTTAGTTACATACTTTTCCCTAGGGTGATGAGAGAACCTAGTGTTGAGACACTCCATTCTGTACTTTCAGTTTGTTTTCTGAGACAGTGTGTGTAGCAGAATTCGAGCCCAAAACCTACAAGTTTTTAGTCACACGCTGTGCCGCTGCACCACGATAATTAAAATATATGAAAATCTTGATTTCTATTTTATAGTATCGTATATCTCATGGAAAAACGCGGCGTTGAGTTCCGCCACTCAACACGTAATGCCTCCAGAAATTAGCCGTTAGTTACTTACTTAATTAGTGTTAAGACTAGGTTTCCTCTGCCTACCCTACTGTGTGCGGGATACAGCGTGAAGCTGTATATCTCATAAATCTAATAATAATAGGTATGTAATTTAATTTTCTGTTTCTAAGTCGGTAAGTGGGGAACAACCATACAATCCTTAGTTATTTCTAGATATCGGATTATATGTATTTGCATGTTTGAAAATGCAAACCCATATTAGAGTAGCGTTATAGCATATTTTAACATTTTTTCATTGATAGTGCTTATTTCAGTAGGTATATACACGTAACTACAGAATTTAAATACATTTTTGTTTAAAAATCCCAGTTTTGAAGGGATAAAGAAAATTTATGCATTTATCAACGGCATCGGACAAACTCTGCCTGAGGAGATTTCTGCAGAAATGGAGCCATATTTTAAAATTTTGTCTGGTAACGTCAGTTGATGTTCATGAAGATCATTCAGCCTTTAAATTAATATTAAGTGACATATGTCACAAGCTTACTGCAAAATATCTGGAAAAAGATGTTGATGCTGGTTGTCTCAAGAATCAGCTTCACGCTGTATCCCGCGCACAGCAGAGTTGATAGGAGAAACTTATTATTAAGACACTCCGTTCTCCACTGCCGCCGAATTCTGAAGGCATTGCGTGTCGAGCGGCGGAACTCAACTCCACGCTTTGCCTTGACACCTTGACTTAATAAATAAATGAAATTCTTGTAATTTATCGTTTATTGTATGTTAATATGTCATAATAATTCCAATATTAATATATGATTAAATTTATTCAAATTCAAATCCAAAATTCAAAATATAAATAATAAATGTAAATTTTAATAATAAATGTTTTTTAATTGTGCATATTTCGACCTTTTTTGTGCATTCGGGCATTTTGATAGTGCGGGCATGTAATCCGATGTCTAGTTATTGCCATTTGAAAAAGGAGTGAACCCACGGAAAAAGGCTAGTTATATAAAATGCTAATATTAAATATTAGAAAAAAAAAATAGCTGGCGTGTTTCATGATATAAAAGAATAAAATACATAAAAGATTAGATTCGGGGCAATTAAAAAAAGTTCTTAATTGCCCCCAAATCGGGGCACTCATCTTGTTTTGAAGTTTAATTAGCGTCTGGAGATTCGTACTTTAAAATATGAAAAATATATTTTAAATTTTCAAACAATTTAATGAGTAATTGAGGATGGTAGAGTTTTATTCCTTTTTTGTTTAATTTTATGTAGTTTCCTGTTTTCGCATTTAGTAGGATAGGCAGAGGGAGCCTAATGTTAAAACATTCCGTTCTCCACTTTCCGCCGATTTTTTAGAAGTAATGTGTATTGAATGGTGGGACTCATAGCCGAGAAGTAATCATTCATTTTCCCGAATGAGCATCGAATTCACAACAGTCGCGTTACAGTCAAATTCTTGTGCTCCTACTCCACGACGGCCTTTGCTTTTTAACGTTACTCTAAAAAATAAAATGACAAATTTTGTGTTGAATAATTGATTTTTCAAGGATTGCTATAAACATGATGGTAATCAAATCGATGTGACCCATTGTTTCAGAGGCCAGAGTTAACCCCGGCTCTTAGAATGTGGCTTGTGTCTGACACACAGCTCTTGTTATTTTATTTCAAAAGGCAGGTGAACCCCACACTCTGTATAACATTGTATTAAAGCTTTTTTTCTCAGCTTCACGCTGTAACCCGTAGCCACCCGTAGCCAGGCGTGCCATGTAGCAGGGTAGGCAAAGCGACGTTACTATAAAGACACTCCGCTCTCCATCCATCCAGTAGTTAAACACTGTATTTCCTAAGGAACCTAGTGTTAAACACTGTATTTCAAAGTCAAATTGTTTTATTTAAAATAAGAAGTTACATGCTTAATTTTTTGAACGTCAAATAACTTACCACCAGTTTACTAAAGTTAATACCTCAGGCCTAAAAAGAACCGGCGCAGCAAACTCAGCGGGACTTTTTTTAAAATTTTGTACTAATATATATTTACTTAATTGTGACAATGATATCTTTGGTAATAACTTTTAACACACAAAGATCTTCTCATATTTTTTTAAAATCGTGATATAGAAAATTCTCTGATGTTTTTTTGGAATCCTATTGTAAAAACGTACGCATCGTTCCATTAAAAATTACGAATTCGATGCAATCTAGTTATAACGGCTGCTGCTGCGGACTGAGCTAAGTGTATTTACCAATTCATTTATATGAGGTCCCCACTGTAACTTGGAGTCAATGATGATACCTAGAAATACCATAGAATCGACATGGGTTCACCATTAAATAAATCGGCTTAAACAACTTTTATGTTAGGTGTTCTGAAAATCATAAATTTAGTTTTTTTACTATTCAATAGTAAGTCATTAACACTGAACCAATATACTAATTTACGATTTGTCGTCATTTCATTTTAAAAATCAATGAAGTGTTATCAGCAAACGATACTATCTCATGATCCTTTATATATATTGAAAAGAGAGAAAACCAAGATCCCTGTGGGACCCTCTCTGAATACACGACCAAGGAGATTTCTCGTCATTCACATCAACCCTCTATATTTTGTCAGCTAAATAAGAGGTCAGAAGATTGAATGCACGTCCTCTTATACCGTAGTGGTGTTTTATGACAAATGTTGATTGCTGCACGCAGTCTAATGCATTGGACAAATCACAGAATATGCGAAGAGCATCCAATCTTTCCTAAACCTCATATATACTCTCTATAACACGTTTACTGTCTTTAGCATCTGTGGTTGAGTGACCTTTAGTAAATCCACACTGTTTATCATACATATTTTATCATAGAACCTCTAGGAATACATGGTAGAAATTCCATATTTTCTCATTTGGCTACGGAACACACCACAAACACACAAAAAAAAACTATTAATATTAATAACTATTATATTATCATTAATAACTATTATCGGCGTTAAGTTCCGCCACTCAATACGCAATGCCATCAGAGCTCGGCGGAAAGTGGAGAACGGAGTGTCTTAACATTAGGTTCCCTCTGCCTAACCTACTGTGTGTGGGATACAGCATGAAGCTGATTTAATTTTCTTTTAAATAACTATGATTAAAAAGAAATCGTCTTCATTTCAAGAATTTTTAATAATTTTCATAATCCATTCACAATCACACTGGATCACACTTAAAAATATAACCTACCCTTCAAAATTATAAAGATTCGGGCAACCCTCTAAACTGTATACCATACTAAATAACAGTGAAATTAGTTAACTAGGACGCAAGACCATACTAATTGCTTCATCAAGAGCGAGTTAAACACTTTACTTAGCCTATCATTTGCATAGGACAATAGAGCTCTTAGCCCAACTTCTTCAGAGTATACTATGTCAGTAGTTTCGTCTCTTCAATATACGTTGTAAGGTAAATGTTTTATCATTTTCTTATGTTAAACACATATTGGGTTCCTTGTGGCCGTCGTTATAAACGCGGAAGGTTTCAGTTCGTTTCCCAATCGACAGAATTAATTATTTTCATTTGCTCTGGTCGGCAGTGTTAAGGTTCGCCAATTAACACGCAATTTTTTATATTAATTGCAGAATTTTCATCTATTCGTCGCCATAACCTGGTCCAAAATGTCCGAGATATAATTATTAGTGCTCCAGAGTTATGATTAGAATAGAGATAATTAAAATTATTACCATGTGTTTCGCAATTTCACATATTTTTTCCGTATATCAGAGTAGAGGCAAGAATGTCTTAGCACTAAGCCTAGTGTCAACGCACTCCGCTATCTAATTTCACTGATACACATCAGGTTCAGGTTCCGCCCAAATTTTCGAGACATTTCCTATCATGTCTATTGCCTATATATGAGTAGTGGTGCTCAACGCCACGCTTTGTCTTTTATTACTAGAACAAGGACGTGAAACTAATTCTTTCCCACTAGTAACATCGAACCCACGACCGTCGCGCTTACAATCAGATACTATATTTTATAAGAAATTAAAGCGAAAAGCATAAAATATTCATAGATCAGATTTATTAAGATATTTGTTTTCCTAAAAACAAGATGTTTAAAAACTCCCGTTCGAGTGGCAGGGAGGCGATAAATCAATCAACGTTATTTGATTTAAAACCTGCTAAGTGAATAACTTATTGGGGCCGCCGAAATTAATTCGGATTTTTTTTGGGGGAATTCGTAAAAGTAAAAGTTTGTGATTTGTAAGGTTTAGACTTGGCGTTATTTTTAAGTTTTTTTTTTCTTTTTCTTCGTTGTGTTTTCCTTTATTTTATATATCTTTGCATATTTAGAACATCTTGTAAACTGTATACAGTATAAGGTAGGACATGTACGAGTATACATTTTTTTTTAGCTTCTCGCTCTGTCGCATGTGACAAGGCAGAGAGAACCTAGGAACCTAGTGGTTAATATTTTAACCCTGGGTTCCTAGATTCAGTTTAAGTTGAGTTAAGTTAGTCATCGTTGGGCTTCATTGTTTCAACGTCGTGCTTTGTTGGTTTTATTTTTTATTTTTTGAAATAGAAATAATTAAATATTTCATATCCTCGAATGGAATTGAACCCATAACCTGCGAGGTTTATAGTCGCACGCTTGCGTGCTCATGTGCCTCACTGTATGCTATCTATACGAATCTTATGAAGCAGAAGAGTGTGTTTGATTGAAATCACCAATCTTAAAAACTATTGGTTCGAATCGAAGAAGAAATGGATTCTTTCTAAGAATATATTTAAGAAGATTTTAGGCTATCCCACGTTAATCGTATCTTTGTGATCAACTGTGCCTGCGGCCAGAGATATCTTGAGTATATCGAATGCATTATATTATGTAGATAGACAATACCGGAACCAAAAATATTTTTATATATTTATTAGCATAATCTATTAAAAACGAAAAACATATTATATACTGTTTTACTTTAATAAGGCACGTACACAATCCAAAAGAATTATAAATTGACCTAATTAAAATTCAACTAATATTCATTACTTTGCATATTAAGTAAAGAAGACAATACAGTGTTAATTCACTTTATTTTATATAAAATTGCGGAACTCAACGTCGCACCATATTAAGAAAATTAAATTAAATTAAACTTTTACACTTTCAAATTTTACTACGATTGAGTACTTACAGTATATTAGGATAGAAACAAAGATATATCACAGTATAAACCAGAAGTAAAGTACATTAAAGTAAATTTTATAGTGACTTTAAATTTAAAGTGACGCCATCGCCATGTAAAGGCTTACATCGTATCCAACTAAGGCAGTTTCACACGAGCGCTCATTAGCAGGCGGCGCAGGTTGCCTTAATGTCTTCATCCGGCAACTATCTTCTGAAATTTATTGTTGGTTCGGCTTTAAATTTGAAAAGTAACTGTAAAAATATTTCTTCTTCAATAGAAAATTATGTGCTGAATGATCAATTTTACTGTTATCTTTTTTAGATCGTTCTCGTGTTTTGGGACAGCGTCTTAATATAAGCGAAACGGCTGTGGGTTTGATGCCCATTCGGAGGAATCAATTATTTTTATTTAATGAAAGGAACGTGGTGAAAGCATTATCTTAAGATGCGTTAGAAAAAGTCATTACCAAGGCCTTGCCTTCAATTCAAGTGAGAATTGTGTAAAATCTTGATTTTTTATAAAGAACACTGAGTGTGCGCGCGATAGTTTTGATTTGCCTGCACATAGCAGCAGGCCGACCACAGAGCCGGCAGAGGAAATCTAGTGTTGAGACACTCCGTTTCTATTAAGATGTTTTAGTTCTCCATTTTCCAAAAATGCTGGAGACATTGCGTGTTGAGTGGATGAACTCAACACCGGGCTTTGCCTCGTTATCGAAGTTGGATTATTTGATTTTTCGACCGTTCCACAAGTAAAATTTGTAAGAATTGACACAGTATCTTAACACTACTTTCTCTACTATATGCGGGAACATGAAGATACTGCTTATATTTTAATAAAAAAACCCACAATATAGCCAGATTCTTGTTAATAAATCTAGGATAGGATGGTTATGTAAGTGTTACTCAATACTTGAACTAAGTTTGATCTTATCGCTGTAAACTTTGTTAAATATGTATTTTGTATGCAAAGTGAGGTTTTGTAATACACAAGTTTTAACAGCCGCCTCGAGTACATGCTCTGGTTTCATAAAATACTTCGGAAGTGATCGCGAGTTCTACTCCGAAGTTATGTTGTTATTATATTTTAATGAAGTATTTGTTGTTGAGGCCGTCGTGGCGCAGTGTCTCTGCGCTACGATAGCATGACTGACCCAGTCGGAGAAATGAAATATTTAAAAATTTTATTTCTTCGCTCTGGTGACGAAGCAAAGCGCGGCATTTAATTCTATCACTCAACACGCGATGAATCCAGAATTTGATAGAAAGTGGGGGACGGAAGTGGTTGGTTCCCAGGTTCTGTTCTCTAAAACAATGATTCTGGACTGAGACTGGACGGACTAGTACCAATTTCAGTAGAACAATGGAAAGTACAACTTATCAAAGTTGACATACTTAAGTTTGCGGGTTTGAAATGTTTGTTTTGTATGACATATTTTATTTTAATTCATATCGTAAGTTCTCTCTTATCGTTTGAATGCGTAGACTTTGATTCTTATTTTTTTCTATACTCCAAGAGACCGTAGAATTGAATATTTGATATTAAATCAGCTGAATGAAGCTCCATGCGATCTTGAGATAAATGCTCTTGATGGACAGACAACGAAGAGATAGTTTAAGTTCCAATTTTTGCTTTTGAGATACGGAATCCTAAAAATTAAATGTATGCTGGCAAGTGTCTATGGTGCACATCGTATAAATTAAATTAAAAACGAAATAGAAGTAAAAATGTATAAAAAAATACTTCACGTGAAAGCCCCGAGGTGGTAATTAAAACATCGACGCGTTATTTTGCAAACCTTACCTGTAGGGTATGCATGAAAGGATACGAGCGCCTTTGTGAAGACAAAACATATTAAAATCTTAATATTTTATGTAAGTCCATTTATATTAAGAGAATATTTTCGTGTGGTGTTGGCCTAATACGGATATATAAGATAGGCAGAAAGAATAATAATAAATATACTTTATTGCACATTTAAAAATAGGAAAATAGTGTTAAGACTCTCTGTTCCTCATTTTTCGCCGAATTCTGGAGGGCTTACGTGTTGAATGGTGGAACTCAACGCCGCAGTTTGCCTAGGCACAAAAAGAAATGCAAAAAAAAAAATATTTCATTTTCTCGAGTGGGAATCGAACCTTTTTTTTAACGGACTTTATTGCTGTTGACCTGGACTGGTTTTGACAGCGTCACCGGGCGGGGAGGGGCGAGAGTAGCTCGCCCCTGAAGAAAAACTACGAGCTTTGATAGACGCTCGTGCGATGGGAAACGAACCCACAAGCAGTCATATTTACAGTCACATACTGGTGTACCTGCGCCACAACCGGCGTCTTGGCCTTATTTCAAAAAATATTTTTTATTTATTTTAGTTACATAGTGGCTGATAGACAACGCCTGACGAAACTATTGGACTTATAAAGTTTATATTTGACATATGGGTAGGTTAGGAAGTGTAGGGAAGAACGAAGAGAAGTATTTCTTGAAACTTCTACGGGAACGGAAAAATAGCGGGATTTTCCGTTTTACTTTTAGAGTTTCGTACCTTTTAAGGCAAAAAGGAACTCTTAGTGATCTTATCACTTCGTTGGAGATATGGAGTTGAAATTGAAAAGACAAACCATATACTCAGATTTACAGTCACGTGATTTCCTGAAAAAAATGTATTTCTATATTTACTTAAAAAATATAGCTGTTTTGCATTACAACAAAACAGTTATTATGTGTATGAAGAAACACACAGCGTTGATTGAAGAAGCAGTCTCTTAATTTCGCCTATTTGCATATATAAATGGTTGACTTACCAAATAATCCTCGAAATACTTTCCTCTTTCACTTCTGCAGTGACGTACGTCATCTATTCTCTGTGGCGACGTGCTGTCATCTGTCACTCATAGAAGTCTTCATAACTCACCAGCAAGAACCTTGCTGCAACGCTGTGTGTTTCTTCATACACATAATAACTGTTTTGTTGTAATGCAAAACAGCTATATTATGTTACTTCGAAACACACAGCGTTGATTGAAGACCTGTTTGTTTACTGCTGGTGAAAGAGAATGTATGCAGACAAAGGATGCAGACGCTATGTGATCTTAAAGAAAATTAACTTTATATACCTATATTAAAAGTGAATTTTTAATTTACCTATAAAACATTAAAGTTTTTCAAATAACTGAATACCCTTATTAAGACATTTCTTACCAATACTGTTTAACAAAGTTTTACTGGTGATCTTTCTTTAATTATTTCATCATAAAACCTTTATTTAATGGTATAAGCTCTTCTCTAAGTTAGAACAAAGTATCGTATAGTAATATCGAAATATCTTCTCAAATAATTTAGGATGTTTATATAATAAATCATATTGTATCAACTTAATAATAGATTATTACACATAATCATTTCATTATATATTAATAAACTTACTTCACAAAAAACCTCTTTTGAAATTATTAACTTATCTGAAATTTTTTATTCTTTCAATGAGTTTATTACTGTTTACTTATCTGAAACCTTTAATTCTTCCAGTATACCTGAAATATATCATTATTATATCTTTTTAAAATTTCCTTTTGTTGTCAAAGTTGTTGTCTCTTTGAATATTTAGACCATCATTTAATAAATTAATATATTTAATCATTATTATTATCAAATGCTGCTGCTGCTTTCTTGCTGACGAGAGAAATATATCTCCTTCAAAATTAAGACCATTTAAGTGGCTGGTTTAATAAAATTCATTATTGATATAAAAATGCCTACATAAAAATCAAAACTGATTGGTCCTTCAAACATTTGAACCTAAAAATAAAATGAATACTGACTGATATATTAGATATATGGTGTGCCACAATTTCCTTGTGCTTTGCTTCCAGAAAGTTATAATTATAATGTCTGTGTGTACTTTCAGTCTGTCACATTAGCACCTAGCCATCAGGTTATAATACATATACATTCAGTTTTACTTGTCTATATCAAGTCTGGTATCTTTTCCAATTTCTGTTTTAATAACAATAAAATATGGTATTTCTTTCAATTCCTAATATTTATTTATTATTTCAATTTCTGTTTAAATATTACCATTACAATCAAAAGTGTATCTTGATCATCTCACCTTCAGTTTTTATTATATTGTATCTTTCTGATTTTCCTAATCTTTAACGGACTTGTTTCATGGTTCTTCTATTTGAATGCACTAGTCTTCAGCTAGGTTCTTAATATGTAAGTCTCTTATATTGTGCCCTAGTGCTCAGTGACTAAGTATCTATAGTATAAAGTTTGTCCTCTGTTATATATGGTTTTGATAGTTAGCTATGAATTATTAAGGTACCCACAACTTGTGTCACTTTTATAATAAAAGTAATATTAAAGTAGAGTAAGTTGATATAATGCTCTTGTCATGAACTTTTTGTTATTAAAGTAATTGAGAATAAATAATTATGTGTCTAAATATAATATCCTCCTAGATCTAGAACAGTAGATGTTATTATGAGTCCCTTGTGACGTTTAGTCGTGCAACGGCCATTTGGACCAGCCCACTATCTGGACAGAGAATGGTCCACCACATCTTAGATCTCCATATTTTATAAGGCCTCCGGAGCCTGGAGCAACAGATGTTCTTTAGACATGATTTCCCTGAGTAGTGTATCCCAGTCTCTTGCGTCTCACCCTTTTTTGGAAATATAAGCTGTAAGTCCTTAGTGACGTTTAGTCGCACAACGGCCGACCATTTGGACAGAGAAAAATCCACGTCTAG
The DNA here is from genome assembly GCA_021202915.1 of Heliconius himera. Classification (NCBI taxonomy): domain Eukaryota; kingdom Metazoa; phylum Arthropoda; class Insecta; order Lepidoptera; family Nymphalidae; genus Heliconius; species Heliconius himera. The sequence continues at coordinate 193,070 of JAJHJA010000538.1, read as the reverse complement.
GACGCTCCATATTAAATAAGGCCGCCGGAGCCTGGAGCAACGGATGCCATTCCGGCATGGAAATGGTGGTCAGCTTTATATCTCTCGATAGATATACCACCGTCAGAGTGATGATCAGACGATCTGCCAACTTCCAGATATATCATCAAGTTTAATAGTTAATACCTGGGTCTGTTCCTTACTTTTCAAAAATACCATAAAATAAAATTACTTTCACACATTGATATAGTACTATATTCACACTCTGAAAGCTTATTTTCCTTGTGCTTAGTGTTATATAAATATTGAACATTTCCATTAATCTGCATGCTATATATCACATCTGATTAATTCAGAACCTGCTTTCCTGAGATAAAGCACATTCAGGTGGACTACTCAACCTACATACACTGCGGTTTTGTTGAGAAATAGAATTACAGGTGTTGTATAGAGACTATGGATACCCTTCTTATGATTTGACTTCCTACTAAGTCTGTTATTAGCAACTGTGTCAGGTAAACTACTCAACCCACATGTGCTGTGGTCTACTTGAGACAATTTGACTTTCCACTAAGTCAGTTATTGACTAATATAAGTATTGGTTAATTGGTTAATATGCATAGAGATCCACTTTTTCAACATCTGCCTAAAGAATCAAAGGCAATGGCAGAAGTAATTGTGCTCCATAACAACCCTCACACTCACACTCTTTTCTTTAGACGGTACACAACATAATTTCACACACAATTTAATTTGAGTGCTTCATTTAGACAACCAATAATACATAATCTCATGTATTTTATATGAATTGTGTTTACTGAAAGCAATCGTGGATCTGTAGCTGTATCAAAGATATTTCAATGTTTAATGATTAACTCAGCAGCCAAAATGTAGCATGAGTTTACTATTTCTGAAATATGAATTGTTAATGTCAAATATGTCCTGATCAATTGCCATCATAAATCTGTTGGGATACACAACAACATATAAATGCCAGGTGATATGCCTGTGCTTTACTACCACAATCTACAATTGGTAACCATCGTAAATGTCTGGGAGGCTCCCAGCAAGTCAAAGAAGTTGAATATATGCTAATGCATCTCCTGGTTTTTAATGATCCTCAAAAAACAATTCTCTGGGTGTAGTATAACAATAAACATAGAAATAATAGAGGTTATGTCTACCTTTTTTCAACCAAGATGATATAATTTGTAACTCTGTATGACTTTTACTAAATAAACTTGTTATTCTTTCAATTGCAATAATAATACATTTTATAAATATATTTTTTTTTTTATTCTATTCATTCCTATCCAATTGAGTTTCCTTTTCTGTTCTATCATCTTCTTTATTTATTATTATTTTTGTATTTAAATTAATTTCTTATATGATCTATTTCCTTTTATCTATATTATACCTTTTTTTTTTTTTTTTTAATGTATGCAAAAAACACATTACATTTCTAAACTTTTATTTATTAATTTAGGTTACAAACTCTTTAAGTAAGAAGATATTATGAGATCCAATGTATTACTGTCAATTTATTTATTTTAAACTTTGATTAAAACTCTGTTAATTTCACATATTACACTAAATATACAAAATTACACACTTTATATTCTATCATTAAATGATTTAATTCTTCCGAAGACCTGGATCCAAGTAATGTGGAATAGTCACAGTCAGCCAGTTTACCAAATTGTTTAGCCCAAGCAAACAATTTTGTTCAATGTTAGATATCTCTCTCAGTAGATGATATTTAGTTTCATTTTATTAAAGTTACACAACTCCTTGTTAACTACTAACTTTAAAAGCTGGAGTAAATTTGCACAACCATTACAGACTCCCAGTTCCTGTAGTCTGTAGTCACCTATTGACAGTAGTAGTGTCAACCTCTTGTCTGTTTATCACAATACTACCATTCTTGTTCATACACATTTTCAGCGACAAGTTACATTCTTTTATGTCACTAAGCTGTAGCTCTGTTATAGATAATACAGGATTATCATAATAAATTCCTATAAGAAATAAAATTAACACAAAATGTTGTTGTGTGTTGTTACAAATAAAGTTCAAATTCAAATTATACTGCATTTCAGTATTAAATAGACAGTTATTGTCAAATGAATATAGAGCCACCACCGGCCCAAGGAGCAGTTCTGTTGCCTAAGAACTAAAAAATATAGCTCTTTTCAATAAAAGTTACAATTTTAAAACAATGTAATTGCAGCTATGCTTCAAACTATTATTTACATAGGTACATGTTATTATTACCATCTGTATTTACATAGGTACATGTTATTATTACAATCTGTAATGCAAGTAATTATATATAGAATAATAAGCTTTACTATTACTTTTTTATAGTTATCATAAACATTTTAGATCTATGTCTGTATATAATGTACAGTAAAGTCACTTAATAAGTGTAAGGCTTAACCTTGCCCATGTTAAATAGAATGTTTTAAAAGACATTTTCGAAATAACCTTGAGTGTTGACATTTTTAATGTATAATATTTTGTCAAAATATCATATAGAAAATCTCTAATAAAATTCAGTAGCTATGTAATAGCTTATATGCTGAAATATAACTTACCAGTCTCAATTAGACTACTATTTTAATTTTCTAAGTATCAGAAGTTTGTACTTTACTTTTGAACTCTTATATAGTAAAGGGGGCTTACAATTTTTTTTTTCTCATTTTTAGTAAGCTAGGAAAAATAGCTAAAAACTTCAAGGGATCGTTGGCCATTTTGAATTCTGAAAACAGCAACTTTCCTTTTCCTGTACTTCTGAAATATATACACTCATTTTGCGAACACAACATAAATATAAACTAAACTCCTTTATATAAAAATATTTAACACAAAATTAATCTAAATGATTAATGATTTTCGAGAAAAATTTTGTTATTTATAAATTTTTCATCCAATCGCGGCAAAATTATAAGACGCTATGAGTGACAGATGACAGCACGTCGCCACAGAGAATAGATGACGTACGTCACTGCAGAAGTGAAAGAGGAAAGTATTTCGAGGATTATTTGGTAAGTCAACCATTTATATATGCAAATAGGCGAAATTAAGAGACTGCTTCTTCAATCAACGCTGTGTGTTTCGAAGTAACATAATAAATATGGCCGTTTATTCCCTTTATTCTAAAGGGAATCAAAATGAATAGGTTACTTCCGTTTGACCTAGAAATATAAAATTTGGCAGCTAGCATCAACAGGTAGTACTAGTTCACAGTACAATTTCGGTGGTTAAATCCTTAAAATAGTACGCCTCAAAGGGTGGCCCCCTTTGAGGCGTACTATTTTAAGGATTTAATATAATTTGATGTTAAAGACTCCAGAATTCGGCGGACAGTGGGCAACGCAGTGTCTTAACACTAGGTTCCCTCTGTCTACACTACTATGTGCAGGTGCAGGCTTTTTATTTTATTTTTTTAAATTATTGCTAACACCCTCCATTCTACACTTACCGCCTAACTTATTTACTTACTCACAAAGATCGTGACCGGCGGAACTTAACGCCGCGAATCTGAATCTAAAAAAATAATGAATATCCGAATATTTTTTTGTAACAAATTTGGACTTATTACCATTTCTGTGCAAATTCAAATTAAGTATAAAGTGAGAACTATATCCATATATTTAAAATGAATTAACTTACATATTATTCAAAGATCATTTCCTTGTCCATTATTTCCTTGTCCTGATAAGTCAAAACACAGCGTTGACTTCCACGATTTAATTAAGAAAGACTTAGCTGAAAATTTCACAAGAAAAACTAAAGTAATTTCTAATTTAACGCTACCTCGATGCAGGGTAACTTTGGTAATTATAAACACATATTACTTCACAAACTTCCACTACGCGTTCAAGTTAGACTTACACGATATAACTAACTATAGAGCCTCTTTGTTTCCTTCACAAGTTTTTTTTTACAGAACAAAAATTATAAGGCAAATATTCCATTTTAATAAATCTCCCTACAAAGTCGGTCTTGATTGTAAAAGTTGCAAAGTACCTGTGTTTATCGAATTTTTTTAAGCATTTTTAATAACGTTACATCGTCCCGGGGGTGGAGTTCTGACGTATATTGTTTTTTATGCTTAGCAGTTTTGTGGTGTCTATTCACTTTTGTGTTTTAGTGTTAAGACACTCCGTTTTTACTATCTGACAAATTTGGAGATATTTCATACAGAGTGGTAGCGGGCTTGAGTCACTAGATAGGGGAAATAAATTTAAGTAATTTAAGTTCAATCTGTACAAACTGAACTGTATACGTGAATATTTTGGATTCTATAGTCCAATGCAAGACAATACTTCGCCAGCTTGATAAGGACATGCAAAACTCTTAAGTATACGTAGACACGGTAGTTCTGTATCGGCTCGAGGTTTTTTTAAAAAACAACTTTTAAAATAGAAAAATGAACAGTTGGGACCCTTTTTAATTTTAGACGGCTTCTTTGAGTAATTGGTTAAAGTATGAACAACGAGTTGGACGCACCCACCGAGGCTTTCATACCAATTTAAGGATTATAGGTCAACAGGAACTACAGCTTATAAATTTGTATGAAATGAACTAGAAATATATCTTTGCAAATATATTTTTCTATATATATGCTATATATTTTTACTGTTCGGAATATGTGTAGGTCCACGGGTACGCAATAAGTACCTAATAAGTTTTGATTACGCGGCGGGTTTCTTACAAAATGCAGCAAATTCGATTCTTTTGATTGCGTTGACTTAGAAGCTTGATTTTTTCTACGATAGACCAAATTTTTTTATATTAACTTCGGTTTCATACCTCCACCCGATCTCGCGATAAATGGTCTTGACAGGTGGACAGTAAAGTGATTCTATAAGGGTTCCGTTTTACCTTTTGAGGTAAGGAACCCTAAAAACAAAAAGTTTAAAAGAAAATATGCAAAAATTTCTAAAAGTAAAATTTTTCTCCACAATTTCTGCTGCGATAATTTCTTTAAACGTTCGTTAATATATTCAGAAACTTTTGCCGGATTCAGTTAATTGGTCTTAAAATTGAAATTATTTGTTGAATTATCTTTTAATTCTTATATTCAACAAGTGCTTATATTATTTTAACAATCCATATTTAAGAAAGAAGACAAGTAGGCAGAGAGAGATGAGTCACTTCGTCTACCATATATTTCCCACTTAACAAAAGTACCTACTACATTATAGCACTACTACATTATATTGGGTTACATTTTATACTAGTTACTAGGTTACCTCTGCCTACCCTGCTGTGTGCGGGATACAGCGTGAAGCTGATTTAATATAATTTTTAATTTACATTATATTATTTATATAAATTAACAACCTAATTTTAATGTGGTAGGCCTATTTTAAAATTGAATAGAATGTAGTAGCAGCTGTCGCTTCATTGTATTTTCAGTCAGCTAATTTTGCGGCTAAATTGAATAAAATTTAAAGTATATGTCATGGTGACAATATACTTTACACCAAGTCCTTTTGCATAGTAAAATCGTACTTGGATTTCGGAAACTCTTACGATGATCTCACAAATAAATCATCACACATACCTGTTGATTTTCATGTAAATTTTCATTATGTTTACAACGTTCTAAATTTGAATGTCTTAATACTAGTCCCTCTGCCTACCCTGATATATAGTTAATACGGTGTAGAAGAAGCAATATTTTGAAAATTCTCTCATATTTACACCCCGTAGCGTACATTTGTATATGAAATATTCAACACACAAACCGCGCAAAACTGAGAACTCTGAGCGCGTCTCATTAAAACTTTTCAAAAGAATTAAATAACGGGCAAAACCAATCCGTTTAGTATACGAGACTTAGACTTCTTGTTTATTATAATATACCTTTTTATTATACACTGTTGATTGTAAAGTTTTTTTAAGCTTCACACTGTACCCCGAATATAGCAAAGCAGAGGGAACCATAGGCAATTTTAGACATATTGCGTTTTGAGTTTCGCTACTCAACACGTAATGTGACGAAAACGGAGAATCTTAACACTAGTTTTCCTCACCCTATCAAATGCTTGATACAGAGTGAAGTTGAAAAAAAAAACAATATTACATATCACAAACAACACTATTGTCTTCCAATAAAACAAAACATTATTCAACATACGTTACACTACAAAGTACAGACCCGTCCAAAACAAACGTAACACTCATTCATAATTGGGTCATCCATTGTAATTTACGTTCAGTATACTGCATCAGATGCAGTTGAAACAGAAATAGAAACAGAAATAACTATTATCTACTTCCAATTAGGGTGCAAGTGCATTGTAGTCGAAATGCGCAGCTGCACAAACAAGCAGAAGTTTTGGATTTAGCAAATTTATTGATTCATGCCTTTCAGTTTCAGATGCTTTCAGTGGAGGCGTAACTTAGGTGGAGCCGGCGATACTAATTTAGGAGAAATAGACTAGTTGAAATATCTGGTTTTGTCTGAGATGGAAAAGTTTAAATATCATATAGGATAGTATGAAAGTAATGTTATGTTTTATAGGTTCAATATTAAACATGTATAAAATTGTTAATTGTGGGGTTCCATACTGCGAAAGAAAAAACGGAACCTTTATAGGATCATTTTGTTGTTCGTCTGTCTGTCAAGTCAATTTACCACGAGATCACGTGGCGGTATGGAGCTGAATATATAATTATATCCTATAGATTTGAATATATTATAATTAACATATCCAAAATCTATAGAATAACACCTCGTGTGGATTTACAGTTATAAAATTTGGCTCGGAGTGACAATTAAAACAATAAATAAAGCGAAAAGCAGAAAACTGAAAAGTTATAGATATTTCATAGATAAAAGGTATTGCAAACTTGTATTTGTAGTTCATTTCATATAAAATGCGTGCGTATGCTTAACAGCAAAACTGTTAACTCTTATAACATATTCCCTGGATTGCCTGCAATTCTAATTTTAGTACAGAACACGTGTTGGTTTCCTATCCTATCCTATGGTTGGTTGGTTATCCTATGTTACATCACATAAATCGTTTCAATGTTGGTGTCCATACGGTCACTATGATCTCGAACATTTACGAAGTGTCATTCACAATTCTTAGTTATTTCTAGTTGACCACTGATGAAACTGCAAATAAAAGCTAGAAATATAAACATGGGACCTGTCGTAGCGCAGGGACACAAAGTGTTATCGTAAAACCGACTGATTGTGGGTTCGATCCCCACTCGAGGAGATGAAATATTTACTTAAATTTATATTTCCATTTCCTCGCTGTGGTGTCGGAGACAAGCGCAGCGTTGAGTTCTGCCACTCAACATGCAATGCCTCCAGAATTCGGCAGAAAGTGAGAAACGGAGTATCTTAACACTAGGTTCCCTCTGCCTACCATACCACACCATAGTGTAATACAGATCAGTCATCCGAACACAGGATATTACTGTATTTCAAGTCAAATTATCCATCAATTGCTAAACTAAGCTGTAAATTCAGTATCGATTTGTTCTTAATGAGTATCAGGGATGGCAGTTCTAGGTTAACAAGAATCCTGGACGTACGCCAGTTGTGAAATGTAAGATGTTGTATTAAGTGGGGCACGGTTGATACACTGCATTTTCTTAAGTAGCTACTATCCAAATCAGTTTTTCTGGCTAATATTTCATTTTCGTGCTTGGCTAGCTGATTGGCACTTTTGGCGATCATGATGAAGAATTTAAGATATTTTAGAAATTCAAGTGAAATATTTAATATTTTCATTTCCTTGCTCTGGTTGCGAGGCAAAGCATGGCGTTGAGTTCCGCCATTTAACGCGTAATGCCTCAAGAATTTGGTGGCGAAGTGGGTGATGGAAGTGTTTAAATGGGAACGTAGTGTTAGTGGTAGCCCAGGTCTGCCTATCATGCTATGTGCAGGATACAGCGTGAGGCATGTACAAAGTGTGGAAAGTTGATGATGGAGCATATTAACGATACGTTTTTCTGCTATATGAGACGAGAGAAAAATACAATAATAATTTTGTTACTTAACGTATTTATTTATATTATTTACGTCTATTAAGATGGCTATATCAGTAAAGTCACTAAAAAATAAATCAAATAAATCAGCTTTACGCTGTATCCCGCACACAGCAGGGTAGGCAGAGGGAACCTAGTGTAGGACACTCCGTTACCCATTTTCTGCCGAATTCTGGAGGCATTGCGTGTTAAATGGCAGAACTCAACGCCGCTCCTTGCCTCGACATCAGAGCGAAGAAATGAAAATATAAATTCAAGTAAATATTTCATCTCCTCTAGTGGGGATCGAACCCACAACCAGTCGGTTTTAGTCACACTTTGTGCAGCTGCGCCACGACTGGCCTCTTAAGTTACTAGGAGTTATTAATTACATTCATTAGTTTTGTGGTCGACCCAATCGGTATGCAATGGAAACGTTCTGATGTCCATTCCTCTACTACACACTCACATAATATTTTTTTACATTTTATATAATACACATAATTTTATATAAAAAAGGTATAAAAGACGCAATTAACGCTATAAATCATTCTTTAGCAGTCAACCTTGTTTCTTGGAAGAATAAATGTGTAGATATGCAAGAGTATGTAATGTTATATATTATATCTAGAATACATATATGCATGTGTCGAGAATATTATAATTTTCTCAATATAATATAAATAAACAATATAATATAATATAAAGTTAAGTATTGAGTTCCAACTTTCACCTCCACGCTTTATCCAGCAGAGGGAACCTCGGAAAAGGAACTATTAAGACAGGGGATAGGCAAAGGGAACTTGGACACCTAGTGTTAAGATACTAAGTTCTCATTAAGACAATTGCGTTAAGAGTTATTTAATATAAAAAAACGGCTAAGTGTGAGTGAGAAGCCCACCGAGACTTCCGTACCAATTTTGGAATTATAGGTCAACGGAAAACAAAACTTATAAAAGTTGACGACGAATATAAGACGACTTTTTTCATTATTTGTATTGTGTAAGAAGTCACTAAGTGCAAAATTTCATAGCTGTTGGTCTATGTTAAGTTTCTTATAGGTTTTGATTACGCTGTGAATTTCATATAATATGTAACATAATCGACGCCTAAATGCTCGTATCTTTTGATTGCGTTGACTTAAAAGTTTAATTTTTTCTGTGCTTCTAGGCATAATAGCCTTTTATATTCGATCCTATAAGGGTTCTACTTTATAATTTATGAGAATATATTATGATTTTTTTAGAATATATTATGATTTTTTATCATTTTTTCATGCCTACTATAAAACAGAATATGAGTAAACCCAATTAATTATCCACTATACACACACAAATCATAAAATCGATACATAAAATCGATTAAAACCTATTTGCAGATGTAAATGAAATCAAGCATTGCTATTCGAATGCAATAAATAACCGAGTTGTATCTAGATGTGTCATCAAATGAGTAATTGGCCAATAGCTAGGATGCTCGTTAGCATTCCCCCGCTCGCCTATCGCGAGTTAATTAGTTTGACGCGATGATACGTACACACGGGTATGGGAGTTTATTAGGATTATGTTGTTTCTGGGATAAGTAGATTATATGATTTGTTTTGTTTTAGTTTTTAATATTTTTAATATTCATTTTGGAGATTTGTTAAGGAAAGGTGAGCGGTAAGACAGGTACGGTATCTGGGTTGACCTTCGAAAATAAAGTATCAAAGACACTGGAAGAAGATTACGTAAAAAGCATGAGGATACACTGGAGGGTATATTTGAAGAGATTGATGACAATGGACGAGGCGAAAGAGGTATGCAGAGACTGTAGCGTTTGGTGGTCTGGTCTCTCTGGCTACCTCCTAGGGATACAGCGTGAAGCAAGTTTATTTGGTGGATATTAGTAGGAGCGAGGCCAATCGTGGTGCAAGGGCACAAGTATATGTTGGCTTGTGATTTGTTAACGTGTATAACTATATGCACTTAAAAAAACCGAGATTTTAGTATTATGTTTGTATATATGAGTAGATTATTCTTATTTAGCTTTATGCTGTATTTTTACGCTACACAAGCCGCTTCCGTCATAAATTATTTTTAAAATATTAAATATATTCCTTTGTTAAGTTCCGTTTCATTTCTCTCAGTGAGAACTGAAACCACAACCGTCGCGTTTACTGTCGCACGCTTGTGCCCCTGCGCCACGACGGCCTCATAAGTGTTTATGCAATCCAAAATTAATAAAATATTTTATTTAATTGAATCAAGCAAATAAATAAATTTAACATTCGTTCGTCGTTCCTGGTATTATCTTATCTGATTCGCACATTTTATCAACTAACTAAACTGATTTATTAACGGAGCATCTAAACATAGCCGCTTTTAGTGGAATAAAAAGAAAAGTTTTATAGTAAAATGATAGAAATGTGCCATTATCCTGACATAAAGCTTAATTAACTAACTTTGATTTTGAATGATTTTGAAAACATATGGGACAAAATTTTGTACGAAAATCAATGATTGAATTTAATATTTTACCTTTTTGACTAGATTTTTTTTTAATAAGAGAACATTTTGTTTAAATCAAACTAAGGAAATACTTATAACTTGAAAATATTTTTTTCTTAAGTACTAGTTTTTGCAGTACGAGCAGCTAGTTTGCAGTAAGTGCGTCGCGGTATTGCGACAACTATGTGCGGGATGAAGTCATGCAGTTGTGATTTTGCCGGCTTCATGTTCACTGAAACTTCAACCCCGATCTTTTTTTTATGGAAAAGACAAAGAAAACGGCAAACGAGCGTTCGGGTCACCTGATGGTAAGTGATCATTTACGTCTTCGATCAGTAGTAATTCTTGTGCTCGAGAGATTCTAGCAGCCGTCAGTATTGCTTCAAAGTAATTCATCAGGGCTATCGGTGTTGTATATGACGGCTTCTGTCTCAAGGAGACGAAAGAAAGAAAATTTACGAAGAAAAAAAAGTAGAAGAATAAAGAAGAACGAAAAGGTAGAAGGAGGAACAGGTAAAAGAAAAACGAAATAAGGAAGGCAAGGATAATTTCCTTGTAAGCTTTACTTCTTTATTTCTTTAGTATTTTTAAAGACTGACAGTCTTTGTGTTCCATGATCGGTACCAGATTGGGTGGTGTTACTTGATCCATTGCCGCTCTTGTGTGTGGCTCTAACTTAGGCCACCTTCTTTTTTTTTCTCCTACCTGTTTGTGAGACTTCCTTGTCTCAAAACCCAACCTATTTCCTTCTGCATATATCTTTTTTTGTGACTGTATGACATTTTTTCTTGCTTTTTTAAATTATCTACCAGTGCCTTGTGCACTATTTCTATTATTTGTTTGTGCTTATTTTCTACCCTTATCAGTTCAGCAGTGCTTCTTCCATTTTCCTTTTCTTAGTTAGTCTTATGTCTTGATCTAGAATCAGAAAGCGTAAAAAACCCGTTTCAAATAGTGATTGTAGGCATTTTAATTTGTTTTTGTGTAAAATGTTTCAAGTGCATGATAACGCAGGAGAAAAACGGAATATCTATTCAAATTTACATTTTCATTTCTTTGCTCTGGCGTCGAGGCAAAGCACGGTGTTGAGTTCCGACACTCAACATGCACTGCCCTCAGAATTCGGCGGCAAATGGGGAAAAGAGTAGCAATACTTCCGTCTGCCTACCCTATTGTATGCGGGATACAGCGTAAAACTGATTTTTAAATACACACACACGTATATGCTTATAATTATGTAAATACTAATGATTTTATATATATCCACTCCTACAAAAGTAAAAAACAAACCCGTAATCCCACTCCGTGTGACCTCAAAACCACTCAACGGCACCCGATTGTTCACAATGATTTATGTATAAAACGCGATGCGTTTGCAAAAGTTCACCAGCACCGAGACTTGGGAAAATGCGATTCATTCCATCGGACGGTTGTCGGGCTTCGGCTGTAAGTGTCTAACTTAGATTTTTTTTGTGGTCGTCCTGGGGTAGACGCACAAGTGTGTGACTGTAAATGTAGTGGCGACGGTTGTGGGTTCGATTACCAATTAGGGGAATAACATTTTTAATATTTTTAATTTCACGCTTTACTAATGAATCGTTGAGTTTCATAGTGCAGCAAGCAATGAGTCGAGAATTAAGCGGAAAATGGGGAGTGCGTTAATGGAAACAGAGTGTCTGAACACTAGGTTCTCATATTCCATCTGCCTAATATGTTCGGCGAAAAAAATAATTAAAATGTGTTATCTATATATATAAAAGGACTTGTGCTGACTGACTGAGGTAAGACGCACGCAGAGCCGTAACCGCTGATGGTAGAAACGTGAAATTTGGGCAGATGTTTATTTTCATATTCTGGACATCCACTAAGAAGGGAATTTGAAAAATTTTAACCCTAAAGGGATGAAATAGGGGTTAAAAGTTTGTATGGAAAAAAAATTTAATCTGTACCGATTTTTATAAAATTTGAAATTCAGACTCTTAAAAATATTTCATTGGACACGTATTTCATGGTTTTTAAGAATTCACACCCTAAGGGTTCAAATAAGGAGTTGAAAGTTTATATGGAAAAATCTTTAAATTGCCAGCGATTTTTATAAAAATTTAAATTCAGACTGTTACAAATATTTTATTGAACACGTGTTTCGTGGTTTTTTTAGAATTCACTCCTAATAAGCGGGCGAAGCCGCGCGCGCCCTCTATTTTTTATAATAATTATTATTATTATCTTTAGAGGTCAGTATTTTTCCAAAAAAAAGACTCTAGCATAGTTACTCTCTATAACGTAACGAAGGAAACGTAACTTCGTTTCTTGCTTTCCCCCCAAATTGTAGATGTTGCATTTTAAGTAGCGGAACTTAACGCCACGTTTTGTCTACCAGAGCAGGGAAATGAAAATAATTTTAATATAATGATTCCCCTAGGAGGATTGTAACTGTCACTGTGCTACATGCACCTCATCATTTGTATATTAATGGCTGAGTAAATTATATTTCTTTATGTACTTAACTCTCTCTACAGTACAGAATGTAAAAAAAAAACGATTTGAGTGATTTTGACCGAATGATTTTAATTATTCTAAAAATTATGTGAAATGGGAATTAGATCGATAATCTTTACCTGGTGTACTGTCACATATAAAGTGAATGTTATTGATAACGTGGGTATTTAAAAAAAAGGACCCAAGCAATTCACATACGAAAATAAACTTGTGACCGGTGATATCAGACATCTCATTTAAACAAAATCACACCAGTGTATAACTAGTACAATATAAATAGAGCTCGTTTCGGAACGTAATTGGGTTAGACGGATGAATTGGTGCCCTGGGCCTTATGTACGGCTAACGAACGGACGGTACAAAATTTCACTGTAGAATACCGATGCGAGAAATAATGAGCGTGGCAAGAGTTTTTATAAGTAAATGCGTGAATTAAAGAAACAAGACGTAAGCTAAAAGTCTAATCTTTTGGTTTTTATACGTTTAGTCGTCGAAGTGGTTGTAGGTTCAATCTCGAGTTACAGACTAACTAAGGTTACCCTTGGCTAGTCTTAGGTAAACAGAGAAATCTTGGTTACGTAGTTCTCCAATTTTGAGTTGAGATTTGTATAAAACTTCACATTTTTTAGTAAATAGCAGGATAGGCAAGATAGGCAGCCTACTTTCTGTTTAATTATTAAGACATTGATTGAGTGTGTGTGATTGATGCCGTGTTTTAACTACTAGAGCAAGGAAATTTAAATCAATATGTAACAAATGTTATATATTATTTGTTCTGAGTATGGACTTGAAGAAAATTAAGCACTTAAATGGAACTCAACGTCACGTAATAATTTATTTTTATAAAAATATTATAAAGAGAAAATCCCCAAATGAAGAGTGAAACGTGCCATATGCGACACTTCAGACAAATTAGATCAACGTCGTCGTTGAGGCAAGTTTTATTAGATGTTATAAGGTTATGTATGTAAACAACATAAGGAAATATCGTACAGTATATTATTTTTTTGGCTTCACACTGTTTCCCCGCACGTAGCAGGGTAAGCAGGGGGAACCTGTTAGCCTAGTATTATAGACATTACATTCTTATTAAGACATTTCGTTCCCTTAAAACACTTCCATTTACCACTTTTCACTAAAAATGTTGCGTTTTTCTGCTACGTTACTAGAGCAGGAAAATCAAAATATAAAATATTGCATTTCCTCGAGTGGCAATCAAACTTACAATTTGTTGCGTTTATAGCCGCACGCTTGTGCCCCTGCATTCTTTTTACTTACGTAAAAATAAAAAGGATATGCTGCGTGAAGCTCCGCTAATCAGCGCAGTGACAATAAACGATGTGAATACAAACTTATTTGATTAATATATTGAACACACTGTATAATATACTGTAAAACTACCTACAATTGCTGAGAACTGTTGAGTCTATACATTTTTTTTTTCTCGTCCACTACCATAGACCTTTTGATACACCCTTTGGGGTTTCTCATGATTTTTAAATTCAATAATTATTTTTTTATTACTTTCTAAATATTACCCTTATCCTAGTATGTGAATAACAATTTAAAAAATGCTAAAATGCTTCATAAGCATTTCAAAGTCCTCTTCACAAAGAAAGGTGCGCTAAAATTGTTCACGAATTCGTAGACTTAAAAATAGATGAATGCTTAAACTGAGAGTTGTTTGTCCTTTGACGTGTCTCATAAAAGCCTCACGAGGGTTAATAAAGAAAAGTGCTTGGTGTACTTATCAGGTCGTTGCTATTCGCCCTAAACATAAAATATTCTACAAAAATACATACAAAAATATTTGGAATATGTATACTGTACATGCATATCCTCTTAGGCGGACGTGGATATAATGTTTATTTGTTAAATGTCATTTGTAATATTATATGGGTGGAAAATCTATTTTGGTTTTTGTTTCGTAATTTCAACTTTTTCCATGGTATTTTTCGTTTTTCTGAATCGGAAACCCATATAATTGTAGGCAGATAGATCTTTTTGTTTTCTAGGTTTCATGGAATTTATCACTTTGCCTATAATTGATTAGATACCATCTTGGCAGCAAAGCAAAACGCGATGGTTGTGGGTCCGATTCCCATTCGGGGATATGAGTTATTATCGATTCCTTGCAAGAAGACAAAGCGCGGCGTTGAGTTTCACCAGTCAACATCACACACTCACTTGTTTTGTAATTGGACTTAAATACACGCCTCTTAGTAAATATTACGCTCATTAAAACTTTGCACAGCTTTAAATACATACTTTACTACTTTTGCAAATATAAAACAGTAAAAGAGCAATAATAATAATGTAAAAGAATAATGCGGCATTGTAAATCTATCTTTATTATTTTTTTAATACAATTCCACTAATGGCTTAAAGTATTCTTGTTTTACTATTGGATTGCATCTTATTGTAAGCGTGATAATTGTGAATTCGATTCGATGACTGTTTTTTTTTTTCGCGCTGTATCCGCCATGTCACTCCATTTCTCATTTCCTGCAAAATTTTCCAGGCATTGTGTGGCGGAACTCAATGCCGCGCTTTGCTCAGAGCGAAGACATTAAAAATTTAATATATAATATTTTTTTCCCCCGCGTGGGAATTGAATCCACAACCTTCCCGCTTAGAGACATACGTTTGTGCCACTGCGCCACGACGGCCTTTATTGTCTTTAATATTGTCGTTGTCCCACTCGTGAAAAGAAATATGTAATATTTTTATTTTTTTACTCTGGTAACGAGACAAAGCGCGGCGTTGGGTTTCGCCACTCAATACGCAATGCCTCAATAATTTGAAGTAAAGTGGAGAACGGGAGTGTCTTAACGGGCAACGGAGGGTCTTAGCACTAAGTCGTACCCACAACCTCCTCTCTGTAGTTTGGGGTTTGCGCAGGATCTAACCTGAAGCTAAAATATACATTACTTTAATATACTTTTAAAAAAAAACGTACAAAAATTTGAACGGCGGCATTTGAATCCTTTTGGAAAACGTTCCTTAGAAAAATTATAAGTGGTTATCGAACCCACAGTCATCATCATCATCATCATCATCGTATATACAATCCACTACGTTTCGAGGCCACTGACTTTACAAAGCTCCCACAAAATATATATCGAAATAGCTGTAATAAAGTCGTTCGAGGCTATTTGTATAGGCCTATGCTTACCTGCCGAATCATTCGTAAGCTTCGTTAGGGGACGATGTTGACAAAAGTATTTATATTTTGTTACTGTAGTTAATGTAAACGTTACGTTCCGTTGAATGTTATAGTGCTTTGTAAATTTTACTATTATGACGAGTTTCTAAGGATATTTTGTTCTTTTTGTCATTTTTGTTTTCATTTTAAATGAAACTTTTTAAACGACTCGAGTCGAGTCTACTCGTGACAACGGACTACTGTGGTGTTTGAAATATAATATATACTAAATATGATTGATCCAGTTAGAGTTTCATTTAAAATGTTAAATAATAGTCAAAATAAAATTTTAGCAAAAACCTCCTAATGAGTGTATCAAACGGAAAGACTTGATTTGTGAAGTGAAAGAAAAAAAAATGAAAGCTCATTTTTAGTTTTCTGTATATTTAAAGGTAAAATCAGAACCCTTAAAATATCACTATTAATTTATACAAAGAAATACTAGCTTATGATTATTTATAAAATGAATATTTTATACAAAATGAGTGCATATGCCTGCAGAATTAAGTCAACTTTTATAAGTTGTAATTCCCCTTGACCTACAAACCTGAATTTAGTACGGAAGATTCAATGAGCGAGCCTGACTCAGACAGGTTTTTTTAAATTGTAGACTAGGCAGAGATAGCGGAACTCAACGCCGCATCTTCTTTTGGCCAAGCACTCCCCCGTAACCAAAACAAACCCACAATCATTACCTTTGCTATAAGACATAATTAAAATACTAAGTTAAGGCGTATTTACATAAAATATTTATGGTTTAAGACATCCATTGTCTGACGTCAGCTCGTGCTATCCTTAGGGATAGATTTATATTCAATTTAACTTTTCCCTACAAGGTTGCCATCCGTTTCGAAAATATAAGAGCCGATAACTCGGGGATGTTAAAAACCTCATAGGGATTGGTAGCATTTTTGTTATTTATAAACGTATTGGAAATCAATGTTAGGCCTTTGTAGGCTGAAAGGTATTTTTTTTATATTTTCTCAGAGTTATGATACTATACTGTGAGTTCAATGATAAGATTGAGTGACTTATAATTTTTTTTATGTCAATTTATTATAATTAAAACAAATAGTAATGTTGAATCGCCAATAAACAACGATTTTATTAAGTATTTTTTCTTACCTTAATCTGCAAAGAAAAAACGCGGTGTTAAACTCTGTCGCTCTACAATGCAATGTTTCGATTATCACAAAATAGGTTCACTAGCTATATTGCTATGCATGGAAAAGCATAAAGCTACTTTACAATGTGAAAAATATTTTACTTTCTAGGAGATTATGGAGGATAACCTCGATAACATATCTATAAAGAATAAAACGCCTATCGTGGCGCAGAGGCAAAAGAGTGCGACTGTAAACACGACAGGCTGTGGGTTCGATTCCTACTCGAGGAACTGATATGATTAATATTTTAATTTTCTACCTCTGAGAACGAAGTAAAGAGCAACGTTTCTTCGATCAACACTCAATGTCTCCAAAATTTAGCGGCAAGTGGAGAACGAAAATTTCTTAACACATGGAACAGAGTGTCTTTACTCTAGGTTCCTAGGTTCCCTCTGCCTACCCTGCTAAAAATACATCATAAAATTGTCAAGCAGGATCACAATTGTGCATTAGGTTACGTTTTATTTTATAAAGGTTTCTTTATAAAATAAGACGTGCTCAGTGAGAAGAATTCGATCACGTTTTGACGATTAAGTTTCTTTATTATAAGTTTATAACTTTTCAACATGCCAATTATTTTCATTTTTTTTCACTTACTTTTATATTGTCTTGGCGTGACCGTCGTGGTGCAGGGGCATAAGAATGTGACTGTAACAAGACGGTTGTGGTTTCGATCTCCACTCGAAGGAATTTATTTTTTCTTAATATTTTCCATTCTTCGCTCTGGCACCAAGGCAAAAACCCGACTTTGAGTTCCGCCACTCAACACGCAATGCCTCGAAAAATTTGACAAAAAGTTGGGAACATTTAATTTTATATTTCCATTTCTTCGCTCTGGTGTCGAGGCAAAGCGCCGCGTTGAGTTCTGCCACTCAACACGCAATGCCTCCAGAATCCGGCAGAAAGTGGGGAACGGAGTGTTTAACACTAGGTTCCCTCTGCCTACCCTGCTGTGTGCGGGATACAGCGTGAAGCTGATTTATTTAAATTTATTTTGGTTCACTTTCTTATCAACCATTGATATAAAAATTAAGTTACAAATCCATACTAATATTAAAAATTCGAATTTAATTTCATATAGAGATATTCGAAGATCTCGTATCCCACATTACAATTTCACAATTTTTCGTAGTTTTTTCTTTGTTGTTCCAGGAATTTCTTTGTTTTATGAAAAGGTCGCTAAAAATGGCCTTCCTGAACGCTTACGTAGCGTGCACTTAACTTTATGAGACACATAAGAACAATGTTATACATAAATATTGTCCTTTAAAAAACATATAATGTTTATCTCTGAAGGTTAAGGTAATCATTTTAAAATATAAAATTTGTTAATTTATATTTTAAAATGATTATCTTAACATTTTCTAAAATTTTGTATTAATCCTTATATAAATAAATATTATAGTCCTCTACATCATTGTAATAAATACTTTAGGAGATATCACTGATTCAAAATGACATACCTAGCTTATGAGTAGGGGAGAGGGGGGCACATTCGAACGATTTTTAAACTTTGTGTCATATCTAAAAAATCTACAGTTTTTAACTTCTTTACTATTTCACAATGCTTAGTCCAACTATTGTGCCACACAATCGTAGCATCATATGTAGAAAAATATATATTTTTAAATAAACAGCTTACTACTCTAATTTGAACTTAGAAAAATTAAATTTAAAGGAAGACATGGATGTAGTATGTGACGTAACCAACAACTGAAACTGGGGGAAGTAGTCTACGTAAGAAATAAAAATCAGCTTTACGTTTTATACCACACAGCACGGTATGCAGAGGGAACCTAGTGTTAAGACACTCCGTTCCCCACTTTCTACCGAATTCTGGAGGCATTATGTGTTGAGTGGCAGAACTCAACTAAATAAATATAAATATATAATTCATTTAAGTAAATATTTCATCTCCTCGAGTGGAGATCGAACCCACAACCAGGCGGTTGTACAGTCACACTTCGTGCCGCTGCGCCGTGACTGGCCTCAAGTCTATTCTACGTAAGACTTTTGAAAAACTAACGTAGCACTTGTCCTCTTTCTTATGTCTATTGAATGTGATGCAGGATAGCTGCCAGTTAATGTAATAAAATTATATATTATACCATTGACTTTGAAAAGAGCAACTGTTGAGTTTCTTGCCGGCTCTTCTCAGCAGAACTGCCTTCCGAACCGGTGGTAGCTTTTTATTTTTTGTTATATGTTCATTCGGCGATTCAAAAGTGAATTTGCCCAAAGATGTCATTAATAATAATTATTATTATAAAACGCCTTTTTCAACAGAACACATTAGTTTAACGAATGTAATGAACATAAACTCGACATGTTTAGTTACTATAGTAGACTGGTAAAGGTTCCATCAGCCATCTAATTTTATCAACAGACCAGTTCAATGATACCATAATACTGTATTGCCAAGTTTCATGATGATACAACAATTAGAAGTGCGTATAATTCAGATTGTTAAATTGTGTAAGGTATATAGTTTGATACAGCTCTACCTAATAAAAGTGTGCAAACAAGCCAGTTATTCAGGAAACCTGAAAACTGTCAAAACAAAATAGAAAAAAAATCGGTCAAATGAGGGGTTGGACTTGCCGACTAAGTACTAATTTTAAGATTGCATTTACACTCCGCTCAGCGTTAAGTAGAACTTACAAGTTTGTGGGTCCATCTACCCACAAACTTAAATTTATGAACTTTTATTAGAAATGTACTACAAATTGGATTGGATTGTATACGATTGGATTGGAATTTTTATTTATTTACAGTGACTGTTAGAATATGAGCTAGCGTAATAAAAATGTAAAAATCAATTGTCTGTGGTAACTCGCTCTCTGGCTTACTGGCGACGCTAGCGGCTTTAACTTTTCTATTATTCACAGATGATGAGACATTCGTCAAGTCTCCAATATTTATTAAGTTGTAGTCTAATTCCATTTCGTAGTCTTCATACGCACAGATTTCACTATCTTCATTCTCTTCACAGTAAATTATCACTTCTGCTTCTGATTCCAAATGCATTTTTGAGTCAGTTTCTTGTGACGAAAAGTTAATTATAGTTTTGTTTTTCTTTCGCGGTATTTTTTTACATATAATAATATTCAAAATTGCCCCCTTTATTTTGTTCAAAGCTGCCTCAGTGGTAATTAAAAAATTACAAACGTTTTTTTTTCAAGTAAATGTTTAAAAATTGTAGTGATTTCTAGTTTATTGCATGATATATGAAACATTCTAACTAAAAGAGGAAGAAATAAAACCATATACCTTGAATTGGATCCCTGCGATCCTTACGCGTTTATTTAAAAATGCATAAAATTTTACTCAAAATCAAACACTCCTCGTAACTCAACAACTGGTTCTCATATATCAGCGGTGACAAGTGACACGTGTGCAGATTAGTGCTGTCACTACTCAAAAAAAATCTACCAAAATTTCTTTTTAAAATAGCTCTGTTAACACATATTTTCAAAGGTGCCCCTGTTCAAAGCTACCCCCCTCTCCCCTACATATGTACATGAATGTAAGTAGGGGAGAGGGGGGCACATTCGAACGATTTTTAAACTTTGTGTCATATCTAAAAATTCTACAGTTTTTAACTTCTTTTCTATTTCACAATACTTAGTCCAACTATTGTGCCACAAAATCGTAGCATCATATGTAGAAAAATATATAAGTTAAAGGTGCAATATCAACTTTAGTAGCAGTAGTCAAATGTTCAAAGCTGCCTCCCTTCCGGGGTAACTTTGAACATATATGAGGCAGTTTTGAACTTTCATCGAATTCAATGAAATTAAAAGGCTTATAAAACTTTTAAGTAATTTTATTAATAAACTTAACATTAGAAACGATGGAGATCAAATATCGGTACCATGTTAACTTAAAACTTAAAGCGTAAAAAAATAATATACCTGGTTTAATATTGCGATTGTACTAGTACTAGTGTTAAATAACTTTAATATCATTAATAGACTTTCAAAAACGAACAAACTAAAAAGTAGCTTTGGCTTCGTAGAAGTAATTACCATTATGGAATCAATCATAGAATAAATCTAATATTATGAAAATGAAACAAAATAAAAAAAATAAATCAAATCAGCTTCACTCTGTTTCCCGCACACGGCAGGGTAGGCAGAGGGAACTCAGTGTTAAGATACTCCGTTCCCCACTTTCCGCCGAATTTTGGAGGCATTGCGTGTTGAGTGACAGAACTCAACACAGCGTTTAGCCTCGACACCAGAGCGAAGGAATTTAAATATAAATTTAAGTAAATATTTAATCTGCTCGAGTGGGGATCGAACCCACAACCAGTCGGTTTTACAGTCACACTTCGTGCCGTTGCGTCACGACTGGCCTTTGTTTTTTATAATAATATTCAAAACTGCCCCCTTGATTTTGTTCAAAGCTGCCTCAGGAGTTATTGAAAAATTACAAACTTTTTTTTTTCAAGTAAAAGTTTAAAAATTGTAGTAATCTCTAGTTTATTGCATGATATATGAAACATTCTAACTAAAAATGGAAAAAATAAAACCATATACCTTGAATTGGATCCCTGCGATCCTTACGCGTTTATTTAAAAATGTATAAAATTTTACTCAAAATCAAACACTCTTCGTAACTCAACAACTGGCTGGAATATATCAGCGGTGATAAGTGACACGTGTGCAGATTAGTGCTGTCACTACTCAAAAAAAATCTACCAAAATTACTTTTTAAAATAGCTCTGTTAACACATATTTTCAAAGGTGCCCCTGTTCTAAGCTGCCCCCCTCTCCCCTACATTGCGGGGGCTTGGTCAAACGATATCAAAATACAGGCTGTTTATTTTTCGTGATTATACAAAAATAATTGACTTAATCATATAGGTCAATTTACTAATAGTTTTGATATTAATAAAAATACAAATAAGAATACTGAAATATTGTTTTACAAAATTAAGAAAAAATACGATGACGGTGTTTTAGCATATACAAAAAAAAAACAATTTAAAAGAAAATTTTAAATACATTTTATTTATTTTTTTATTATAATATTAGGTACATTAAAATAATATAAATAAACTTTAAAGGTCCCTTAATACAAGTTCAAAATTTACTTCTTCATCTTTCACGCTAAAGAAGCTGTGAGCGAACGCTACAGGCTCGTATTTTTGATACTTCAATGTGTATTTCCTTAACAGCCATGCCAAGCAAGATTTTATTTGTACACGTGCGAATCTATCGCCTGAAAAAAAATATATATACTGTAGTTAACCCGCATCATATTTAATTAACTATTTTATAACATAAATAAATATTGGAATAAAAACAAAATTATAAGAAAACAAAAAAGCGAATTGCCTAAAATTTCAAAACGAAAACACCAACCCCAAACTTTTGATTTTGTCAAAATTAATAGTAATCAATTATGGCACTGAAAAAAATGTACTATTAATACAAACATAAACAAAATAATTTTATGTATAAATAAATTAAAATCTTTTAAATCTTGCAAGCTGATTAGACCGATTTAATTAGTTGAAAAAATCGGTCAATTGCGAGTCGGATTCACATCTTGAGGGCTCCGTGTAGGTCCGCAGGAAGTACCGTATAAGTTTTAATTACGCAGCGAATTTCATACAAAATTGAGAAATAACGAAGCATAAATGCTCGTATCTTTTGATTGTGTTGACTTACGCCCAATATTAATAACCTATCTCCAACGTCTAGAGATTGGATAGATATATGAAACAATTTAAGATTGACGTTGGAGATAGGTTATTAATATCGGGTGTTAGAAGTTTAATTTTTCTACGTTCTAAGGGAACGTGGTTTAGAATATTTGACGTTTATTTCCTTTACTTAATTTTGAGATACGGAACCCTAAAAATGAGTCCCGCGTCCTGATATCCTAAACTGTAATATAACCCCTTCTCAATCGCTGTACCAAAATTAACACACATTAAGAGAGTTTAAAAATTTAGAAAAACTTAAATGAAATCGTTATTGGTTTTTCATATGAACACTCATATGAATGTAGCAGGTTCAATTCTTGGTTTCATACACAGATCAGAGGCAGATACACCATTTAGCATGATGCTGATAAATATGCTTTAAAAATGTTTTGGAAATATAAAAATACGTTATTTTAAAAAAATCTATATAACTAATCTCCTTATAATTTCCTCATTTTTTTATTTTCTTTCAGTATTTTTTATATTTTTAATTTTATAAATACATTTTCAAAGATCAAGATCAAGACGCTTGGCATTTCGATTAGGCCACTTCGTTGATTATTATTATTTTTTATTATTTTTGATTATCATTATTATTTAATCAGCCAACGCATTCGATCTCTACAACTCAACTGATAGTAGCAGTAATAAATTGTTTTGTCTAGATAAAATATATATATATTTTTATTATAATAAAAACATTGGAGTTTGTGTAATGGAACTCGTGATTCAACTACAGCGCATATAATTTTACTTCGTGTGAAACAACACATGTAATTCCTTATAAAATAAAAAAATATATGGAATTAAAATATGTCTGGTAAATTACACGTGATATTTTTGTTTACGTTATATCTCGTAGGCTGAATTTCGCAAGTATTACGTGTTGAGTGGAGAAACTTATCATGGTGATAATTATTAACAATAAAAAAAGAAAACAGCAATAATAAAATGTAAAATATTTGTTTGCATTTATATTTTCATTTCTTAGCTCTGGTATCAATGCCTCCAGAATTCGGCGGAAAGAGGCGAACGGAGTGTCTTAACACTAGGTTCCCTTTGCCTACCCTGCTGTGTGTGGGATACAGCGTGAAGCTGAATTGATGAATAAAGCAAGAATTTTATACCTATACATTTACGATTTCCTTCCCCAAATGGTAAGTAAGAGAATTTTGTAATTTTTGATATATTTTTTGGTGAAAATCTATCAGGATCAAAAACTGTGGGATTAGGAAATATTTTTTCATCTCTGTGTATTGTATATACTGGTACATGAATCAAGGTATTCTTATCCAGTTTAATTCCACTCGGTAGAGTAGTAGCTTCAGTACATAGTCGCGGTACCAAACCTATTGGTGGATATTTTCTCATTGATTCACTTAGTACCATATCTAAATATTCTAATTTCTCAATATCTTCATATCTAAGGTGTTGATTGGACTCATCAAATATTTTATCAATTTCATCGTGAACCTTCTTCAAGATATCTGAATTACTAGCTAGCTCAAGCAACGTAAAATGCATGGCTGTTGCTGAAGTGTCTACTCCTGCCAAAAAGAAAAAAAATGCTTGAGCCGCTAGAACTTCATCTGTGGCTTCCATTTCGTAACCAGTTGCTGGGTCTTTCATAATTCCTTGGTCTTGTAATTCTATGCACATATCAATAAAATCTTGATGTTTTCCTACGCCTTGTTCATGTCTGCGTAATTCCAGTACTTTTTTAACAATTCCTATAAAAAAATCTTCGTGATCTCCAAAAAATTTTATATTCAACAAGTAAAATAATTTCGGCGACATAGTTGACAATATAGATTTTACATTTGATGATAATGAGGGCACCGTTGCATTTCGTGTCATTTCCAAGAATGGAGAGTTCATTGTAGTCTTATTCGTAGTGTCGATACCAAAAAGAGTTGCGGCAATGCACGACGTTGTATAATTATATAATGAATTGTAAGTATCGCGTTGAATACATTTAGTTTCTTTTATGAACTGAGTAAAATCTTGTGCACATCTGTCCATTATATAATACATATTTTTAAGCTTCATTCTAGTAAAAATTGGTGAAAGTTTGTTACGTATAAGCTTCCAGCGAAAGTAGTCGTCTATAAGCAAGAGGTTATCACCTAGAATATCCTTTGGAGTAGTTTTAATTCCCCTACTGACGAAGTTTAGAAAATTGTTTTGTAATATTGCCTGAATATCTCTTATATCTTTAACTAAAAGCACCGGTGATCCCAAAAATATCCCAATATTACTCTGATGTGGATATTTATCAAATATATCTTTGTAAATCTCTGATATCGATCTCTTATTCCAAATAAATTTTAATATAACGTAGTTAACTTGAAAAACGCCACGTTTCTTCCAATAATGTCCATATTTTATTATATATATAAGAAATAATACTGCACAAATAGCTAAAATTAAAATCCACATTATAATTTTATTCATTTTAGTCCTTTCACCAAGAAAAATCAAGCCACTACTGAATTCTTTCTGTAGTCTTCTTCATATAAATGTTTACTTATGTAACAGTAGTGGTCTAATAACAGCGATTATGTGTAATTAAATATTTATTTACGACGTTATCTAATTAAGTATGTAAGTTAGATCAATGATTAAGCATGGTAAAGAGATTTTTAAATAAACAAAGTATTAATGATTAAAATCATTTAATTTCAAAAAGTAATGATTAATGAAAACATAAATGAGACATGAGAGCCAGGTTAAATTTAAGTAATGCAATCGTTCTCAACTTAAGAATGTTAAATCTATATGAATGCCGAATTCTGCGTTTATTTTCGATAAAACCTAAGCATGGGAGCCTCCTTAAATATATGCCTTATTTTTTTAGCTTCATGCAGCACATAGTAAGATAGGCAGAGGGAATCCAGTTGTTAAGACAGTCTGTTCCCCATTAATATATCTCCGTTTGCCATCTTTCGCTGAATTATGGGGGCAATATTTGTAAGTGGCGGAACTCAACGTACCGATGTTGTCTCGTTACCAGGGCGAGAAAATAAAAATATTAAATAATTGTATTTGCCTGAGTGCGAATCGAACCCTCATTCGTTGCGTTTACTGTCGCATGTGCACCTGCGATACGACGGCCTCATTGTTTCATTATAATTTAATTATTTATTTTTAAAGTAGATAATTATATAACTAAATATAGAATATTCTGTGAATATTTGAAGGGTCTGCATGTTGCCGTTATCAAAAAGGTGTAAAAAGATCACGTTTGCTATGGGAGCACCTTAAATATTTAATTTATAATGTTTTTTAGTATTTGTCATAGCGGCAACAGAAATACATCGTCTGATGGCAGTGGATTCTTAATAGTACCCTTCTTTTTTCGTCCTTTTAAGTACGGAACTCTAAAATTTATACAGAATAGTAAAAGTAAGAGAATATTGTATAAGAAAATGATGTTAAATGTGTAATAAATAATTGTACAATTTAGAACTGTAGCCAGTCCTTGTAACAATTAGTACATAGTGAATTTATTTTCATGAAAATATTTTTGATTGAAAATCCAAAGAAAAGAACAAAATTTAATAAAAGTCACAAAGCTTACAATATTATTTTGACATATAAAATTAAACCAATATTTAAAGCTCCCTTGGTATAAGTTCGAAATTTGCTTTTTCATCTTTAATGCTGAAAAAGCTTTGCGCGAATGATACAGGTGCATATTTCTGTGGTTTGAGTGTGTATTTCTTAAGGAGCCATGATAAGCCGGACTTCATTTGTATACGTGCGAATCTTATACCTGAAAAACAATTATTATTTTTAACATTTTTAAAGTGTTAATTTCCACACATAGGAAAGAAAAATACTTATTTACAAAATGTATAAAAATTTGAACATAGCGGGACTCGAACCCGCGTTAAGTAACAATTATTATTTATAATGTAATAAATTTACATATTTTTTTTGTGGAGTTAAGCTAACATATTTTAATATATTCCTATTTTAAGAAAAAAAAATCCCCTTAATTTGACTTAGTAGAGCGAAGAAGTTTTTCTAATAATTATACTATAAATTAAAAGGACACGCCGAGAAATATACTTTACCTAAACACTTGCGATTTCCTTCACCAAATGGTAGATAAGAGAATTTTGAAATTTTCGATATATTTTCGGGTGAAAATCTTTCAGGGTCAAATACTGTCGGATTCGGGAATAATTTTTCATCTCTATGTAATGCATATACTGGAATAATAACCACGCTATCTTTTTCCATTTTGATTCCACTTGGTAAAGTAACAGCCTCCGTACAACGTCTCTGGATTGACCCTATCGGTGGGTATTTCCTCAAAGCTTCATTAATTACCATATCTAAATATTCTAATTTCTCGATATCTTCATATGAAAGCTTGCCATTGGACTCATCAAACATTTTATCAATTTCAGCATGCACCTTCTTCAAGATATCCGTGTTACTAGCCAGCTCGAGTAAAGTAAAATGCATGGTTGTAGCTGATGTGTCTACTCCTGCCACAAAGAAAAAAAACGCTTGAGCCGCTAGAACTTCGTCTGACGCTTCCACTTCATAACCAGTTGCTGAATCTTTCATTTTTCCCTGGTCTTGTAATTCAACGCACATATCAATGAAATCATGACGTTTTTCTTCACCCTGTTCACATTTACGTAGCTTCAATACCTTTTTAACAGTTCCAATAAAAAAATCTTCATGATCTCCAAACAATTTGACATCCATTAAATAAAAAATGAGCGGTGATATATTTGATAGTGCTGCTTTGATATTTAATGTTAATGAGGGAGCAAGTGCACTCCGTGTCATTTCCAGGAAGGGAGAGTTCATAGTAGTTTTACTTTTGGCATCAATACCAAAAAGACTTGCACCAATGCACGACGTTGTATAATTATATAGAGTATTATATGTATCGCGATGAGCGAACTTGGTATCTTCCACGAACTGAGTAAAATCTTGAGCACATTTGTCCATTATGTAATACATATTTTTTAGCTTCATTCTTGTAAAAATTGGTGATAGTTTGTGTCGTAAAAGCTTCCAGCGGCGGTAATCTTCCATAAACAATATGTTATCACCTAAAATATCATTTGGGTTACTTTTGATCCCTCTACTGTTGAAATTTAGAAAGTTACCTTGAAATATTGCCTGTAAGTCTTGTATATCTTTGACCAGTAATACTGGTGATCCCAAAAAAATGCCAATGTGCTTTTCATTTGGATGCTTGTCAAAAATGTCCTTATAAATTTCGGAAACAGATCGCTTACTGCATATAAATTTAAAGAGAACCCCGTCGACTTGAAAAATACCACGTTTCTTCCAATAATCTCCATTTTTTCTTAAATATAAAACCAATAACACTATGCATATTGTTAACAACAAAAACAACATTATTAATCAATAGTAGTTCAGTCACTGAGGTAGAGGACCGAGTGTTATTTATTAAGTAAATCACATTTATTATCGCCTTTATCATTATATGTCGTAAACAATTAGTAATGAGAGATGCGCAATAATAATTACCTACTTGAAATATAATTAGATATTAGATCGAAATTGAGTTTTTAATTACTGCATAGAAAACCACAAATATTTAATTACCGAAAAAAATATATATTTGTGGTTTTTTTACATTAGACATGCAATTGAAATGTGGACTGCACGTGTTGGTTCCAGGTTGAAATCTGTCTACATTTAAATATAGTTATCGTTTCTTTGTGATTAATTGGCAACGCACAGTGGGTACTTCTGGGCGTAGCTAGCTGAAATTTGGCTTGTAGGTTTCTTAACATACGGAAACACTACTAAAAATATAGAAAAGTTGGGATTGTGGGTTCGTTCTCTCAAAGAAATAAAGGTTAAAGATGTCGAGGCAAAGCGCATTGAGTTCCGCTACTCAATACGTAATAACTCCAAAATTTGGCAGAAGATGAGGAATTCAACGTTCGCGCTATATTTCGTCACTAGAGCGAGGAAAAAAAAATGCCCCGAGTGGGAATTGAATCCGCAACAGTTGTGTGAACAGTTAGCCGCTGTGCCGCGATAGAGAATTAAAGCGAAAAATTGAAAAGCCTGTACAATTAGTAAACCTTTTATTTCTTTTAAGAATAGTAACGGCTCTATATATATTATTATGCCCCATAGACATGTTACAAGAGATGATATTGCTATTTCAATGCAATTTCAATAGCGGCCTCAATTTTCGTACGAACTGTTTAAATAAGGCGTATTACATACTATTTTAATGAATAACACTAAGCAAATATATATAATCTTGATCAGTATAAGTCAACAGACAATTGATGATTAGCTTAATAGCTGTGAAAATCAGCTTCACGCTGTATCCCGCACATGGCAGGGAAGGCAGAAGGAACTTAGTGTTAAGATCTTCGTTCCCCACTTTCTGCCGAATTCTGGACGCATTGCGTGTTGAGTGGCAGAACTCAAAGCCGCGCTATGCCTCGATACCCGAGCGAAGAAATGGAAATATAAATTTAAGTAATTTTTTCATCTCCTCGAGTGGGGATCAAACCCATAACCAGTAGGTAGGTTTTACAGCCACACTTTGTGCCCCTGCGCCACGACTGGCCTCTAATAATAGCTGTGGCTGTTAAATAATAGTTTTGAAGGTACTCAATATTCGATTATGACAGTTTCCCAAAAAAAAATCGAGTTAGTACATTATTATTACGATCATGAAATTAATTTGTCGTTAATATTATTATAAATTAAAATTATTTTTTTGTGGCGCATTAGTTCATTGTCTGACTATAAACATCGTGGGTTCGATTCCCATATGGAAGCAAAATAATGTAATGCAATGTAGGTAAAGCAGAGTAAATTTTTGAGACACGTAGAAAGTTTATCTCTATATATAATAAGACAGTAAAAATATTTTGTCAGTACATTTAGTAATTTTGACTGAAATGGATAGAGGGACACTTAAAAAGAATAATATTTTTTTTTTAATTTCTTGTCTGTCTGTCTGTCGACATATTTTTGTCCGAATTTTTCTCTGAAAATACTGAACCGATTTACTTGAAAGTTTAACCAAGTGCTTTGTTTTAACTCAACTTAACTACTAAAGTTTAGTTCATCAAAATCGGTTTATTAAAAAAAAAGTTATCGTCATTTGAAAGAAGTCGTAATTAATTCAACACAGAGATAAAGAACAATCTTGAAAGAAATATCAAGTAAATACAAAGATTTTTTGGTTGGTTCTTTCATATAATATATGTAACTAATTTAAAAACTGTACAAGAGTTAATACGCAATTATTACAGTTATTTTACAAAGAATATTATGAATCCTTCAAATCAATAATTTTACATTTAAGGCTGCTTCTGAATGAGTAAATTAAATTATTCACTGACATCAGTACATTTAACAGAGTATATTATATCCCATCAAAAACATAAATGTAAAATGAGAGCCAAGTTCAGTAATATGATATATGCCGTGGTTGTTGACTTCAGCGATAAAAGAAGTGAGATGTAAATGTGTGCCAAGTTCAATGGTCAGTCCTGAAAATTATTTTTAACAATATAAAATATTTTATAACACCTTAAGTGTCCTATCTTCTTACAAGTTAGGAGACTATATTTATGTGTAAGATCTGACTTGGCTAGTTGAATAGGAGTGTGCACAACAGCTCATTTTTGTGAACGAGAATAAACGATATGTTGAGCTTAAAGGACGTTTTCTCTTTTTATGTTCGGTTCTCTTTATTAGTTCAATACTAAACCCGTCGTGGCACAGGTAAATGTCGCCGTATTTAATGAAGGTATGATAGCTCAAGCGAAGAACTGTGCGAACTCAGAAGCAGAACCTTGGTTCGAGTCCTGGTGTTGTCTCCAGTCCGAATATTTTTTTCCTTAATATTTTTTTTTCTAGATGTAATTTATTTACATCTAAAAATTTCCATAAAACCTTACTTACAAAAAAAATATCGGTTCTCGGTCATACGCGCAATATTTATTTAAAGAAAAGAAAATAATTTAAGGCATTTATAATAATAATATAAAATCTTTATTTCTAGAATAAAATTCCAATTACAATAAATATACAAATAACAATTGATATAGAATATTATTAAAAATAATTATTTACAAGCATTATAAATATTAAGTTAAAATTGTAATTACTTAATTAAAAAACGCTATTGTTCGTAATTTCGCATTAACCATTTCCATGTTTTACTGTAGGTATAGAGGCACTAACGTGTGACTGTGACGCGGCGGTTGTGGGTTCGATCCCCACTCCAGGGAATAAACTATTATTTATTAATATTTTAATTTCTTCGCTCTAGCACCAAGAGTGGGGAACGGAGAGTCTTAACACTGGGCAACATATGGCTACCATGCTAACCCCTATATGCAATTGCATGGAATAGGCAGCTCCTATCGGAAAGCATTGGTATAATTCGGTGTAAGGTACTTGTGTCACCCACTAGTAATTCTATTGTATGATTCAATGTTCAACATGCTTTGCAAAAAGTATAAACGATAAGTTTGTTAAGTGTTGATGGTTCAAAGCACCGAGATAAAGGTATATCTAAATTGATATGATCCCTGACATGGCCGACTTTTTTCTCTGCCGTTTCCACAAGTGTTCCTAAAACCAGTAAAATCATGAAACCCACGTCAACAAAAAACAATTAAGAAATGAGCGCCTTCGTACAATACAATATATGTAATATAATTAAGTATTTACTTTTTTTTATTATGGTCAATAATATTATGTTTTATTACTCTTAAGATTATATTTAATTATGTATGAAAATATATTATACTAGAGGGCGCGCGCGGTTTCGCCCGCTTATTAGGAGTGAATTCTAAAAAAAACCACGAAACACGTGTTCAACAAAATATTTTTAACAGTCTGAATTTAAATTTTTATAAAAATCGGTGGCAATTTAAATATTTTTCCATATAAACTTTCAACCCCTTATTTGAACCCTTAGGGGGTGAATTCTTAAAAACCATGAAACACGTTTTCAATGAAATATTTTCAAGAGTCTGAATTTCAAATTTTATAAAAATCGGTACAGATTATTTTTTTTCCATACAAACTTTCAACCCCTATTTCATCCCTTTAGGGTAAAAATTTTTCAAATTCCCTACTTAGTGGATGTCCAAAATATGAAAATAAACATCTGCCCAAATTTCACATTTCTACCATCATCGGTTACGGCTCTGCGTGCGTCTTACCTCAGTCAGCACAAGTCCTTTTATATATATAGATTTGTCTTTTAATCTCGAGTGTATTTTAATTTTGTTAATTAAATGACAGTTGTCAGATTAGAAAAGATTTAATGTACGCTGCGTTTAGAAATCAGAAATTTTTATTATTTTTTTTTTCTAATTTTATTATTTCGTTTAAGTATTTTATATTTTCTCTTTTTTCTCTTATTTTTTTTATTAACAATTATTAAAATTTTTACTGTTGTTAACAATTACTTTTCAATTACTTCTTTTAAGATAACTGGTAGGCTGACAGTATAGTATACAGTATAGTATATCGCTCTGGTGTCGAGGCAAAGCGCGGCATTGAATTCCGCCACTCAACACGCAATGCCTCCAAAAGTCGGCGGAAATTGGAGAACGGAGTGTGTTAACACTAGGTTCTCTCTGCCTACCCTGCTGTGTACGGGATACAGCGTGAAGCTGAGTCAGGTCTACTGTTCCTTGGAGCTATGAAAAAATCAAATTTCTAAGCCAATGCAATCCAAAGATACGTTTATACCGCAAATTTTTAAATCTCGCAAGAGAAACACTTGAAATTTATCACGCAATGTTTATGCCGTGTGATCCCGGCCTAGAATAGGATCATCCTGGTACTGGTGGTGTCGTAAGAGGCGATTAAAGTACGTGTGGTAGAGTCACGTCGCCAGCAATGGCAACACGCATGGACAGACTCGACCGGATCATTACCACCACCGGCATTTAGAACCGGCGTTAAGTAGTGTCTTTGTGCCACTACTTAACGC
Organism: Heliconius himera; assembly: GCA_021202915.1. Classification (NCBI taxonomy): domain Eukaryota; kingdom Metazoa; phylum Arthropoda; class Insecta; order Lepidoptera; family Nymphalidae; genus Heliconius; species Heliconius himera. The sequence continues at coordinate 160,027 of JAJHJA010000538.1, read as the reverse complement.
CGGTTACACACCTACACCTTAAAGGCTGGCAAAGGACCTGCAACTCCTCTGGTGTTACACGGGGTCGTGGACAGTGGTAGTCACTTACCATCAGGTGACCCGAACGCTTGTTTGCCTTGTCCTTTTCCATAAAAAAACGCAACAACGTGTTATAGAACAAGTAAAGGAAAAATTGCTTATTCTGTAAATTTTTATTTTCATCATATAATAAAAATATTTTTAATCTTTATTAATATAGTGGTTTACTTATATATATACTATAACCTTACTTCATCTTATAGTAATGCCTTATTTTCTTTTTGTTTCTCTTTATACTTATCGTATAAGTATTTCTTATACATATATATTTGTATTATATAGTATATGTATTTATTATATAGTATATGTGTATTTATATTTAATTGTTATATTATATTATTTATTTTGTGTAGCTATAAATATATATATATATATATATATATATATATATATATATATATATTTCATGTATACCCTTTTTATTATTATTATTATTTTGTTATTTTATTTATTATGTTTATTATTGCTATTTTTGTTTTTTTTTCTCAATTTCACTGCACTGTCTTCTTGTCTTTCCCGCTACTTTGCACTTATCCACTTCCACGGGTTGGCTGGAAGAGATCTCTTCTAGAGATAAGTCCACCGTTGTGAATGAAATTTCGAAATGTTTGTTTTATTATGTATGAATTTGGTGCAATAAAGAATATAATAATTAGTCTACAAAACAAATAAAATATTTACTAACGCCTGACATTTAAATAAAGAAACATATAAATAATGCACTGTTCTTATTTAAATGTCAGGCGTTAAACCTAAAAACCATTTGTGCTATTCTTACATTACAGGCGCTATAAGTAAATGTTCCTAGTAGAAACTATTTATTGAAAAATTATAAGAAAATGATAAAAAATTACTAGTTTCGGCGTTTTTCTTTATATACACCCAATTATTTAACTGGATGCCAAATGTCACCGTTCTAGGTCATCTAGAACTGGGTTAGAATTAAGATCTATAGGTCAGTCAACCCCCTGTTAAAATTAACGATTTTCGGACGTCATTATCTAAATAACCGTTTGAGCTGTGTTTATGAAATTTGATGCACGTATACAAGTAGCGGGTCTAAATTTTTTAGCTAAATTTGACAGGTTTAGGTGGAATAGTTTTTGAGTTATGAAGGGGTAAAAAGTGGCTTCAAATGGTTCGTGTAAAATTACCCTCGGTGCCGCTCGCCAGTTCTGTTTTACTAAACTTGGCCACGCGCGACCGCGCGTAATGATAGGTAAAAAGAACATAAAGTTACAAAAATATATACGTGTAATAAATAATTAGCTTTATGTATATTTTATAAATATCAAATATCAACAATGGTCGTATTTTTTTATTTAAAACAATTAAAAAATTCTTTGACGATAATGTCGTAAAAAAATCATATTAGAAGTCTTTATAGTTGTCAATCAATTCTGCTTATTAAATCAATAATTATGTATTTTAAGAGGCGAAGCCGTAGGCGGGCCGCTAGTTTTTGAATATTTGCATTTCCACTCTAGTAGACCACGCGTACCGTTGAGTTCCACCACTCAACATTCAATGTCTCGGAAATTGGAGAACGGAGTGTCTTAAGGCTTCGTTTTCCGTGCCCACCCTGTTATAGAGTAAAAAGCTGCGAATAAAAATTAAATTGTGCGAAGAAGCCCTTAATCCGTAAGTGAATCGCAGCTCTGGCCACTTTCCAATGTCTGATATGCATATTTTTTTTGTTTTTCATTTCAGTATATATGCATATATATAAGATTATGTTAATTTTCTTTATTTCCGATAAATACATATGTACTGAATAATTAATATACTAGTAGCTATCTCTTCCTCTCTCTCTCTCTCTTCTCTTGCCTGCTTAAACTTATCGTTACATTATAGTCAGATCATTCTAAATCTTAACATAAATACAATACATATGTGTTATTCCGATGTGATAACTGTGAAGTGTAATCTACAGTTACTTCTTGAGGCTAGTCGTGGCGCAGTGGCACAAGCGAGCAACTGTAAACGGGACAGGTGGTGTATTCGATTTCCACTCGAGGGAATAAAATGTTTAAATCAAATCAAAATCAGCTTCACGCTGTATCCCGCACACAGCAGGGTAGGCAGAGGGAACCTAGTGTTAACACTCCTGTTCCCCACTTTCTGCCGAATTCTGGAGGCATTGCGTGTTGAGGGGGCAGAACTCAACGCCGCGCTTAACTTCGACACCAGAGCGAAGAAATGGAAATATAAATTTAAGTAAATATTTCATCTCCTCGAGTGGGGATCGAACCCACAACCAGTCGGTTTTACAGTCACACCTTGTGCCGCTGCGCCACGACCGGCCTCATGCCTATATTTAAAATGTTTATCTCCTCGCTCTGTTAACGAAGCAAAAGACGCGCGGCATTGACTTCCGTCGAGAACACGCAATCCCTCCTGAGTCCGGCGGAAAGTGAGAGACGGAAGTGTCTCTATGGGAACGGAGTGTCTTAGGTAATAGAATAATAATATTAAGGATAAAGAGTGAAGTTAAAAACAAAAGGCCACAGGTAAAACAATAAGGCCACAGGTAAAAAATATCTTTATTAAATAAACTTAAATATATTTACGTTTATATCAATTTAATGTGAGTTAAGCACTAATTAACCTTTTTGGGATAAGAATTTGAGTCTATTTTAAAATCAAACCTCAAAGGAAAATTTCATTACCATTCAGATCAATCGGTAGGATTATTGAGGCTCTACATCTAATCCTTTTAAGCAAAATTGGGATCCTGTGAATTAATTTTAATTAATTGATGAATTAATGAATAGATAAAATACTTTGCTTAAAGTAAAGGCTAATTTGTTCTTAATGTTTTTCTGAGGTTCTTTCTAAAATTAATTCGGTTTGTAAAATACTAGCGTCCCGAACGCGGCTTCGCCCGCGAAATCACGAACCTATTCGTGTTTTTGTATATACACATATATCTGTAGTGTACTTATTAATGACTTAATATGAAAGTTTCAGCACCTTGGGTCATTTTTGAAATAAAAATTTATAACGGCTCTCATTTTCCAGGAGAAAGAATTGAAAGGAATCTGAAGGCATTGCGTGTTGGGTGGCGGAATTCAACGCCGCGCTTTCCTTGTTATCAGAGCGAGGAAATAAATATTACATTTTCTTGAGTGAATATCGAACCCACAACGTGTTACGTATATATATTAATTCCAGAATAAAACACTTAAATATTTTGATATTTTGTTCTATTTTCCAAATAAGCGAAGACCAAATAAAAATATGAGTTATATATAATATATATATATATAATAATAAATAGCAAATAAATAAATAACCTTTTAAGCATCAGTATATATCTAAAATGACATAACAACGTCAACGTTGTTTGCCCGTTGGATCCGTCATTTCGTGCCATAGACGCACTCTCACACCGCTTGGCTCGTAAGCTAATTCGTTTGAATATATGATATCTCTTAAAGCATTCATTATAATGATGTACTGTAATGTAGTACATGTATACGAGTATTTACATGTCAAAATAATATAATCTAAATGAAATGCCAAAGGTGACTCTTATATTTATATATGTATATACTAGGCCCGCCCGCGGCTTCGCCCGCTTAAAATACGTGACTATTGATCTAATAAACAGAATTGACTGACAACTGTAATGACTTCTAATATGATTTTTATTACATTAGTCTGTAATATTCTAATATGATTTTTTACGGCTTTTGTTTGTTTTGAATTAAAAAATACGACCAATGTTGATATTTAGAAAAATTTACATAAAACTAATTATTTATTATACGTATATATTTCTGTAACATTACGTTCTTTTTATCTATGGTATGTACGTCTCATCATAATTTTAAAACTCTGTTAAATGTGCTGAAGCCAGTGAATAATTTAATTTACTCTTAAATTATTTAAATTATTGATTTGAAGGATTCATAATATTCTTTGTAAAATACCACCACTACTACTACTGTTATGATTGCATATAAACTCCTGTACAATTTTTAAATTAGTTACATACTTATATTATTAGCTAAATGTACAATTGGTAAATATGTAGTTATTACAGAGTGCACGTAGAAAGGCTGCTTTTAGGCATTTTTATATAGATTTATTTTAAACGAACGAATGAACCGAATAATCTATATATTTACTCAATATTTCTTTGAAGATAAAATCGGTCTTTATCTGTATGTTGAATTAATTACGACTTAAAATAACTGTTATGATTTATGAAGGTAACCTTCAATAACAATTCAATTTTGTTTACTATATTTTGTACTCTGAACAATAAATAGTGCTTTAAAAATATACAACTTTTTTTTTAATGAACCGATTTTGATGAAACAAACTTCAAATGTTAAGTAAATAATAAGTAATGTAAGTTTTAACTAAGTTAAAACAAAGCAATTGGTAAAACTAATATACTAAATTGGTGAAACAACTTTAAGTAAATCGGTTCAGTATTTCAGAGATTAACCTGACCATACATACATACAGACAGACAAGAAATTAAAAAAATATATATTTTTGGTTTCTATTATTCTTTTTAAGTAGTATCCATTTCAGTCAAAATTACTAAATGTACAGGCAAAACATTTTTACTGTTCTGTTATATATAGTTTTAATTTTTTTGGTTTTTCTTGCCATTATTTCATTATATACTGAACGGAGTGTCTTAACACTAGGTTCTCTCTGCCTACCCTGCTGTGTGCGGGATACAGCGTGAAGCTGATTTATTTATTTTTTATTTACATCCTATATATCGACACAAACAAAATCGCAGGCGACTACTAGTTCTCTAATAAAACCATACAGGAACTTCACATAAGCACACGATCGGAGCCAAAACTTAATGTCTGACAAAACTACACCTTTATAGCGTACTCGTACGTGATTTTAAGCGAACTCTACACAATAGTACTGGAGTACTGACAATTGTTCAAGTTGAAATGCAGGTCTTGTAGTTGTATGTTGAGGCTTAGACTGTATACGTATGTTGTATATAATAATATTAAAAAAAAACAGTTTTACGCTGTAGCAGGGTAGGCATGGGGACCCAATTTTTTGAGGCATTGAGGAGTTGAGTGGCGGAATTCAACGCCGTGGTTTCTTTACCTTGGTGTCCGACCGAAGAAATGAAAATATTTATAAGTAATGATTCATTCTCTCGAGTGGGGATCGGACTAACAAACGTCGCGTTATAGTCACACCTTTGTGCCGCTACGCCACGACGACCTCATAATATATTGTAATATAGCTAGTGATATTTATCTTTGGCAACTTATAGGCAGTCGTGGTGTAGGGCCAAAAGCGAGGGTTTGATCCACTCGAGGAAATTAAATATTTAATAATTTTATTTCTTTGCTCTGGCAACAAAACAAAAGGCGGCGTTCCACCACTTACACGCACCGCCTTCAGAATTCAGCGGAAAGTGGAGAACGAAAGTGTTTTATTGTTAGGTTACCAGGTTCTTTCTGCTTACTCTATATAGCTCTCAACGCCGACGAACTCAACGCCGGGCTTTGTCTCGATACCAAAACAAAGAAATGAAAGTGTAAATTTAAATAAATATTTATTTCCTCGCGTGGGGATCGCACCCATAACCAGTCTGTCAGACACTTGTGTACCTGCGCTATAACTGACTTCAATAATAGGAAAAAGTCTCAAGGAAAATTCTAATGATATTACTTGAATCGACAGGATTCCATATAAACATAATATAAAGAATATATGCCGCCTATGAAATAAAAATAGCAAAATTGTATGCACAGGTATTGCTTAATTTATGTCACTCGAGGTGTAGGGGCACAAGCGTGTGACTGTAAACTCAACAAGCTGAGGGTTCGTTGCACACTCGAGGAATACAAAATATTTTTCTTATATTTTCATTTTCTCGCCCTGGTAACGAGACAAAACCCGGTGCTGAGTTCCGCCACTCAATATGCAATGTCCCCGAGAAAAGTCGGGAAGTCGAATCGGAAGAGCGTTCATAGAACCAAAGTATATTAACGGTAGGTTCCCAGGTTCCTTCTAGCTACTTTGCTATGTACGGGATACAGCATGAAGCTAAGCTAAGAAACAAACATAACTTACTTACTAACTAAATCCGAAATTGAAACTGTATGTCGAAACTACCCACATATTCGGAAAATTACTAAGTAAATTCACGTGATAGAATTTCTTCCATTTTCTCGTATTTCACATAGTTAGGCGTATTTCCTAGTGTGCGATAAGAATTATTTAGGGCAGCCAATTCTGGTGGACGAGGGTTGATCACGTGTCTTCCGAATACCTGCATATTATGTAGCTAATCTTGGAGACATTTAGTTTATTCTTGGCTTTTTTGTTTACTGGGATAAAATGGGAAACTAACGGTTTTTTTAATATAAAATGAAGCTATCGTACGCAGCGGTATAGCGTCTGACTGTAAAGGCATCGGTTATGGGTTTGATTTCGACTCATGGGAATTAATTATTTTCATTCCATCACTCTGGTGACAAGGGTTTTTTGAATTCACCACTCACTTTCTACCCCACCCAGCTACATGCTTGATGTACTATAAATTTATAAAAAAAATCGGACAAGCGCGAGGGCTCGCCCACCGAGTGCTCCGTACAAAAATTAAAGGTCTCGGGCACTTTCTTAAATTTACGCTTAGCTTATATCTCTTTCATCTAAAATCCCATTTGCCCTAGCGGCTTTAATACCAAATTTAGACTCCTTTAAAGACTAGTTTTTTAAAATTTAACCATAAATGTAAAATTTTCGGATTTTTCTAAATTAGTACTACCTGTAGATGCTACCTGCCAAATTTCATAATTCTAGGTCAACCGGAAGTAAATTATTAATTTTGATTCCTTTTGATAGTGTCGAAATACGCGTTTTTTGCGATACAAACGGCCATATATTTTTTTAAGTAGAAATACAATTTTTTCAGCTAATGAATGGACCGTAGATCTGAGTATATGGTTTGAATTTCAACTTGATATCCCCAATCTCCTATAAACTCGATATAGCATTCCTGAGATAAGGGCTCTTGATAGATAGACATACAGACGGAAGGACAACAAAGTGATCTTATAAGAGTTCTTTTTTCCATAAACGGTGCGGAACCCTAGTGGTAAAAAATCATTGTCCTTTTATGTTCCACTAGAATCCGAGACATTACAAATTGAAATGCGATATTCAACGACGCGCCTTGTCTGAGAAATAGAAAAGGTTCTTTCCCCGTTCTAACAGACAAATGACGGCGTTATAATAATATACTTAAATGGGGATCGAACTCACAATCATCGCATTTATTGTCTGACTATATTCAATTGTGTTAGGATAGCATTAAAATTTGCACAAAAATATATTAAAAATTTAAATCAATATTTATTATCGTATGGCCACCCTAAAAGCTAGATAAATAAATTTAGTTTTACTCCTAGGCTAGTACCCCTGTAACATTGAAGGCTTAAGTAAATGTCAAGATTACAGACTGGTGTAAATAAAAAAAACATCAATTTATTACGATATAAGTAGGGGCTTGTAAGTTTTTTTTTTAATCTACTTTTTCCTATTACGATATTTATTATCATTATTTTTTCTATAAGTCTTAGATCTCAGAACCCCCAGACCTACGTCATTTTAGCAAAGCTGAAATTTTGAATCTCTTTCATAGGTAGCGCTAACAAAGGGTTTTTAAAACCAGTGAGTAAGGCTATTATTACATACATAAAATTTATTATATGCATAAAATTACTATAAAAAATGATAAAATAAAAAATTAAGATCGTTGTGGCGCAGTGGCAGAGTACCTAAACAATAAAAATAAAAAAAGTTTACTAAACAGTAAACAGTGAAGGTTGTGGGTTCGATTTCCAATCGTAGCAACGAAATGTTTTGTTTTCTTAGCTCTGTTTCTAACAAGATAAACCGTGGTGTTAAGCCACTGTGCTCACAATGTTTCGAAAAGTGACTGGTGTGAGAGAAACGTAGTGTCTTAGCCCTAAGCAGAGGCAAGCCTCTGCCTATCCTACTATATGTTAAATACAAAGTGAACTAAAAACATTTTTAAAATTACAAAAATGATGTATAATCATTTTTTTTATACATTAATATGTTGGCAAGACAGTTAATAGAGACTGGAGGCAAGTTCCCTAAGTGCCGTACCCACTAGCGATTTATGAACTATTTACAAACGTTACGACTGCGAAACATTTGGCTTCTTATGTTATTTATGTTGTCGTGGTGGGGTTGGGAGTGTTTCAGGGTATACGATGGTGGTGGGTTCGATTCTCATTTGGGGAAGTGTGTTTTAGTAAATTTAATTTCTAGACCTGGTTAGGCAAAGTGTTGAGTCCTTAAAATGGACGGGAATTGAATAATAGATAATTTGTGTCACATGCTCTTATGTGTGAATAAAATTTAATTTTAAGTTTTTTAATAATACATTTTGCAATGATTATAGAATATGAGGCCACCGTGGTGCAGCGGTACAGTATCTGGCTGTAAACGCGGCGGCTGTCGGTTCGATTTCCACATGAAAGATGGAAACATTTTAATTTCTACGCGGCGTTGATTTCCGTCACTGGAACAAGCAATGAAAGTGGGTCACCGAGTATTTTAACATATTATGTACATACAGAGAGTAGGAAAAGGGACCTCCTTTATGCATGCTGATAGGAAGCTAAAACGAATTTTAGGAGTAAATTCGAGGACAGGCATCTGTCTGTCTATTAATCTTAGTTACAACGTTCTTTTTACCTATAAATCAAAATATATGCATGTACGCTGTCGTTGTCAGAAGTCACATTGTCTAACTTTACGCTCGATCGTTGAAAACTGGATTTTCCATTAGGATAATGTTCATCATTTAGTTAACAAAATGTTCAAAATGGAGAACTCTAATGAATGGAGAAATGGAGAAAGAAAAATGGAGAACTTTTGGGCTTATGTATCCATTTAAAGACACTATCTTATATTGTATTACCAGGCGTACCTTATGTATATCTTATATTGAGGTCAGGAAATGATATGTTCAATATTTTCATTTTCTCGTTCTAGAAACGAGGCACGGTGTTGAGTTCCGCTACTCAACACGTAATGCCTCCAAAATTCATCTAAAAGTGGGAAACGTAAGTATCTTAAGTAAATGTCAAAATTACAGACTGGCATAAATAAAAAAAAGACATTAATTTATTACAATATAAGTAGGGGCTTGTAAGTTTTTTTCTTTTTCTATTACGTTATTTATTATTATTATTATTTTTTCTTTTAGTCTTAGATCTCAAGAGCCCCTAGACCTACGTCATTTTAGCAAAGCTGAAATTTTGAATCTCTTTCATAGGTAGCGCTAACAAAAGGTACTTAAAAATCTTCCTTACCTATATTCATAAAATTAGTTAAAAGGCGAATGGTATGTCTTAAAACTAGAATTTCAGGTTCGCCCTACCCACCGTACTGTTTGCGGGAAGGTATTCAAAAAATCTTATATAACATCTTTACATGCAAACCTTGCCAAATGTAGCAAAAAAAATATGCAAAACGCAGCATATGGACACAAAACTGGATCTGTCCAAAGTTGTTTTAGGGAAGTTTCTCGTACCTACAGTTTTTACACGGCCGAGCTAATTTAGACGAATGATCTGTCAAAACTTCCACGTCTCCCTATCGCTGGTCCTATAAATCTCCTTTATGAAATTTAAACGTTAATTCTGAAAAAAAAATGTGCGTAGTGATTGTTTTATGAGATTTAACTTTGTAGGATTTTGGGAAACTTCGTATAATAGAATAAATGTAAATATCTTTATTTTTTCTTACTGTATTCTGTATAATGTATATTGTATATAGCATGATATAAGATTAAGACACTGTGTTCGTCATGTAATATCCTATTTTTGAAACAGAACCGTAGTAGATATTGGCAAAACAGATAGAGTAAATAAAAAAATAATTACACTTAGTGGTAATAGAATCCACACCCATTGCCTTTACAGTCCGGAGTTGTGCAGTATAGAGTAGTGTATAGTATGGGCAGTATAAAATGCATAATGTCACCCAGTAGCATTATGCATTTTTATTCTATACTGTCCATATTACATCATTTCTCTCTTCTCTTGTCGCTACCTTTGGTGACTTTCCGCAAGAAATGTCCTTGTCAAATTCACCTTGTCTTAAAGGTAAATAAATAAAAGTAAATGAATGCCACTATGGTATTTACTTTTTTTCCACTACTGCATCTTTGACAACTAGGTCATTAATGTCTATCTGCGAACGTAACTCATAACCATTGGTTATATTTTTTCGATATTTCCAAATGCTCAATGTTTTACATTATATACTTAGAGTGGCGGAAACCAACGCCGCTTTTTGTCTATTATTGCAGGGAAATGACAATATTTTTTTTGATCACAAGTGAGGATTGAACCTACGATTGCATCATAAAAATATATAATAAAAATATATATTATACACATAAAAATATATATATTATAATCAAATAGTAACAAACATCCATCCTCACAAAATTTCACATTCATAATATTAGTAGGAGAATTTTAAAAAATAAAATGTGATAATAAAATAAATTTCATATGTATATTACATACACATTGTAAAAAGTAACGAGCGCCGCCAGCATCAAATAAGCGTGTATATGAAAGTAAAACTAGAGCGGTACTTAAATAATTTTAAAAAACAGCTGAGCCTCATTGAAATTTTTACTAAAACGGTTTGTGTGTATTGAAATTTTTTTTGTGTTTTTGTGGAAATACGGGTTTTATTTACAATATTTCGTGGTCAGTCGTGGGGCATAAGAGGGAGACTGTTGCGGGTTCGATTTTCACTTGTAGGAATGAAATGTTCATTAGTTTTATTTCCTCGTTAAGGTAAAGCGTGGCGTTAAGTTCCGCGCGGCGAAAAATTTTTAGGAAACTGCAAATAATAATTTTAACAAAGTTTCATATAAAAAAAAATCATATAAATACCATAAAATACTAAAAACAATGTTATTTTTTTGTTGGCGAAAAAAGGTTGGTATTTTGTATAGTTCTAATAACCGGTTGTTGTTATTGTCGTCGATCTAAGTTACAATATTCAGTCATATATTATTTACTACTTTCACATATTATGTTCCTGATTTATGTTTGCTTCTAAGGAACCTTTCATGACCGAGTCCGACTCGCACTTGCCTTAATTTTTTAATTTTGTAATTATCAATACACTATATTACTTTAATCAAGGATGTAAGAAACAGTAGTGGGTCGATTCCCGTTACTCTGATAAGTAAACAAAGTGTGGCGTTGAGTTCCGCCACTGAAAGTTTAATGTGGGGAACGGAGTGTATTAACACTACACCATCTACCCAGCAGGGTACTCTTTACCGCGTATAGCAGCAATACGCGGTAAAGAGTGAGAAGCTATTTTTTTATACATAACAAAAAAAATACACTTTAAATCGGCAAATAACCTAAAATCCCATTCTTCCTCAAAAATTGGACACAAGCGAAATTGCCGGTCGTTTCGAAATAAATCCACCACGTCGAGTCGTGACGGTGAGTATTGATGAGTTTCACACATTATATTCAGTGTGCCCATTTTACATGGACTGGGCGCATTAATTATACATTGGCAGATGCAGTTGAGACTAACGGGAGATCATTATTTTAGGTAACAATTTCTTTTGTAGCTATAGAAGTTTGTTTGTTGAAGATAAGTATTGTTGTTTAAATATATTATTTACTAAGAAATTTAGATAATAGAGAAGAGAGAAATATTTAAATACTGTATTCAGAAGTGAAGAACGTAGTGCTGAAACACCCTGTTTCCAACTTTCTCCCTTGTCTGCTGCTACTGCCTCCCTTTATTGCCCTCTATACGAGTATATTATATATAATACTTTAGCCCCAGATTGATAAAAAGAAAATAATTTAGATATAATTTTCTTGAGTAGAATCCCCTATCACGTTCACAATCAGATTCTGTTCACTGCGCCATGATGACCTAGGACAGCGTACGTATAATTAAACAAAATGATCTAGATTTTATTCCGTCCAAAATGAAACTGGGACTCAACTGGGTGTTTCTTTTGTCTTTTTTCAACCCGAATGCCAAGTTTTCGTTAGAATATTCAACTTTAGTCTATGACTGCGCAGGTTTGAGTAGAATTTGCATCTGAATCAATTGTTAAATGTGCCGCGGCATAAATCAGTTTGCAATGCCTTTAGTTTTTTTATTCTTTGCTTTCATAAGATTTTTTTAAGTTATGAACTATTTGCTGGTTACTGGTATGTATTAATCTTATTAAGAAATAGTTGAGGTCAGTTCGCTAGGGCAGGCTCCGCTCTCTATTCCCTGAAGGAAAAAAAAATAAATTAAAAACAATATTGCTAAATATTATTGAGGCCAGTCCTAGCGCAGTGCCACAAAGTGTGACTGTAAAATCGACTGGTTGTGGATTCAATCCCCACTCGAGGAGATGAAATATTTACTTAAATTTATATTTCCATTTCTTCGCTCTGGTGTTGAGGACAAGCGCGGCGTTGAGTTTTGCCACTCAACACGCAATGCCTCCAGAATTCGGCAGAAAGTAGGGAACGGAGTGTCTTAGCACTAGGTTCCCTCTGCCTACCCTGCAGTGTGCGGGATACAGCGTGAAGCTGATTTAATTTGATTTGTTTGACCTACGGGTCCAGTACAACAAGGCGTTCAGGGTTCTGGTGGGGCTGCCGCGAAAGTGCAGTGCCTCGAGCATGTTTGTGGAGGCGCATACGGATGACTTTTATGCTATTATGAGAAAACGGTGCGCCTCCACATTAGCTCGCCTCTTGTCGGTAGGTCAAAGTACACGCGACCTGATTGGGTTTAGGTTACGTACTAACATTAGTTCTCAAACTTAAAATGTTACTAACAATTTATATGGATGTAAATATGAAATAATTTATTATTATTTTTTTTTTTATCTAAATAAATCTTATTGATAAATAATAATATTTAATAATAACAAACTAAGCACGTTATAAATATATATGATTTTCAAACTCAACATATATACTTATTTTCATGCCCTACTCTGATATGCAGTCCGCGGCGTTAACTTCCGCCACTCTACATGCAAAGTCTCATAAGTTATAAAATGGTGAACAAAGTATCTCAACAATAGGTCCTTTACGAATTCCGGTATAACCATATTAACATGTAACTTAAGAACCCAAACTTAACCAAGATAATAAACTTAAGTTTATTCCCTCCATTGCCTAATTATCCCTTGTAATTATGTCAAATTTGTCTTTTACTACGCAATTTTAATCTTGCTTGGATATCTATGTAGTTGGAGAGCCCCGTTTCATATTTATATAGACCTCGGGCTCGGGTCCAGTTTTAAGGGTTAGTTAGGGTTGTCAACTTGGGTTATGATGATTGGATTGTATTTATAGACTTGGACGGTACTTTATAAAGATGTTTGATTGTTTGTAGACAAGATTATATCGGAAAATATTAGAGAGCAGTCGTGGCGACAACCAAACGTGCTACTGTAAGCACGTAATGTTATGGGTTCGATTCCCATTCGAGAAAATGGAATTGTTTTAATTTTCATTTCTTCGATTCTGGTAACGAGTCAAAGCACGGCGATGAGTTACGCCACAGTGCTTCCGTTATACGGCGGAATATGGGGAACGGAGCTTAAAGAAAAAGGAATACCTTAACACGAGGTTCCCGGATTCCCTTTGCCTACCCTGCTGTATTATAATTAAATAATACTTTCAATGGTTGACATATGTATATCGGTAGTAGCACCAGTACCACGTTTTATATGAATTTTTTTTTTAGCTTCGCGTTATATTTCGCAAAGTACGGAGTACGTGTGTTAACACTCTACTTTCTGCCCAAATTTTTTAACCCCAGCTGTCGCGCTACCAAAGTAAAAAAAATGTTACGATTACAGTCAGGCGCTGTGCTACCAAGTTTCCTTTTTGTTAACATTTTATTTAACGAAAAAAAAGAAAGAAATAAGATCTAAATGTTAAAATAATAAAAAAATATAAAATTAAAATCGATTTCACCTAACCATTCCACCAGCCCTTATAGTAATTAAAACTAAATAGAATCACAGTGACGTCTTCACGCGTCTCTCACGACCTCAATTTGTTGCCGAAATCTCTTTGTGGAGTCGCTCCGTACAAAAGCATGGTCCCTTGGTTCACTTTGTTAGCTGGCTACGTCTCTATTGTACACATTTAATAGTATTGTGTGGGATTGTAGAGTAGTTCGTGTATTAATGTTTCTTTGTAATATAATTCTGCATATGTATGTAGAAATTAATAAATAATAAAAAAATAGGTTTATGCTTTACATTCATATAATTGGGTAAGCAAAGAGAGCCTAGTGCTTCACTGAGGCTCTCTTTGCTTACCCTATTATATACACACACAGGCTCTCTTTGCTTATCCACACTCCGTTCCGCTTTTGATCTGATTTAAAAAAAATGCATATGCACACACAAGTTTGTGACTGTAATCGTAATAGTTGTTGATTCGATTCCCACTGGGGGAATGAAATATTTAATATTTTCATTTCATCGCTCTGATAACCAGGCAAAACGCTGCCTTGAGTTCTGCCAATTAACACGCCATGTCTTCAGAATTCGACACAAAGATAGAAGTTTTGACATCTAGTTCCCAGATTCCATCTGCCTACTCTGCGATGAGCTTAATTTACAAAAAAGTAGGGTACCAGAGCGAAATAATGAAAACAATGAATGTCCAGATTAGTTAGTTAATCGAATCCACAACCGTCGCGTTTACAGTCAAATTGTTGTGCTTCTGAGCCACGATGACCTCACATAATAAAATAAATAAAATAAATCAGCTTCACGCTGTATCTTGCACACAGCAGGGTAGGCAGAGGGAACCTAGTGTTAAGACACTCCGTTCCCCACTTTCTGCCGAATTCTGGAGGCATTGCGTGTTAAGTAGTAGAACTCAACGCCGCGCTTTGCCTCTACACCAGAGCGTAGAAATGGAAATATAAATTTAAGTAAATATTTCATCTCCTCGAGTGGGGATCGAACCCACAACCAGTCGGTTTTACAGTCACACTTCGTGCCGCTGCGCCACGACTGGCCTCTAATACCTGACCTCACATAATAAATAGACAAAAAAAAATAATTATATATTTTTTATTTTATTTATTATGTTTTTATTTATTACTTGAATAAACAAACAAACAACTGTAATGGAAAACGCTATTTACAAAGTGAAGTATAACACTGAGGACTGGAAGTGCTATCTAATTACGGAGCATCTCACAGCATTGCTTGCGTGTGACAGTTCCGCATATGCACTCTACGTACTCAAGAAAATATTATAGTGGGTGGGAGTAAAATATTATTTATATGAATGTGAAATATTTAATTATATTGAGGCCAGTCGTGGCGCAGGGGCATAAGCGTGAGACCGTATAACGGTGGTTGTGGGTTCGATCCCACCGGAGGAAACGATAAATTTAATATTTTCGCTCAGGTATTGAGGCAAAGCGCGGCGTTCAATTACGTCAATGAACATGCAGTCCTCGGGTTTCCCAGTTTCAGTCTCGGCCTACTCGGGATGGTCAAAATATAGGGTATAACCACAAATTATCCCTATATATTAAAAAAAAAAAAATTAAATTAGCTTCACGCTGTATCCCGCACACAGCAGGGTAGGCAGAGGGAACCTAGTGTTAAGACACTCCGTTCCCCACTTTCTGCCGAATTCTGGAGGCATTGCGTGTTGAGTGGCAGAACTCAACGCCGCGCTTAACCTCGACACCAGAGCGAAGAAATGAAAATGTAAATTTAAGTAAATATTCATCTCCTCGAGTGGGGATCGAACCCACAACCAGTCGGTTTTGCAGTCACACCTCGTGCCGCTGCGCCACGATGCGCCTCATCCCTATATATAACCATTTCATTTCCGCTACATTTCCTTTAATCAAAATTTTATATTTACAAAAATATATGAATATACATACATATAACCTGCATTTTTTCATACATTTTAATATAATTTTTCACCATTTTTTGTCACGTTTTGATCCCCATATCTTACTAAAATGCAACATGTGAATTTAAAATGTATGCAAATTCGAAGTCACGAGAGATTTTTGTAGAAGAAGCGTTCCATATTTACATTTTGCTTGCAAAATATATCACGTAATAGCAGCTTTTAACATGTAATTTTTATTTTCAAAGGTGGTCTATCGCCAATGGATGTATGTGATGGCTACTAGTTCAAATCTTATTTTAAACGTTTTTTTTTAGTTTGACTCTGAATCCTACACAAAGAATAGGGATGAGCAACCTGGGAACCTCGTGTCAAGACGCTTCGCTCTCATTAAGACTTCCTATATTTATTATTATTTTTACTTTATTCTTAAGTCCTGAGTTTCAATCCTTTTTACGATAATTCTATTCCCACGATTGGTAGTCAATCCTAAAACGATTACGTTAATTCAGACACTGTTCTACCATGCCACAATGGCCTTTTATACTTTTTTTCTCAGCTTTACGCTTTTTATCGCGGGGAAAAAGCAAAGGAAATCTAGGATAAAGATACTCCGTTCTTCATTTTCCATCCAATGTTCAAGACATTGCGGGTTAACTGGTGGAACTCAACGCTGCGTTTTGCCTACAACTACAACGTGAACATGAAATAATATACATATATATTCTTTATTGCATTTAAAAACATACAAGAAATACAAAAATTAAAAGGTTAGTTAACAAAGGTGGCAATAAGCAATAATATTAGTATTTTAACATTTTTCCCCACTTTTCGTCGAATTGCGGAGGCCCCAACATGCCACGCTTTGCATACTTACCAGAGCGATAAAATGATGTATTAAATGTACTGAATATCGTCTCAAATCGAAAACGAAATCCACAACATATCACGCTTACAGTAGTTTGGCACTTTTGTGCCCTCGGGCCACAACTGACCTCAATGTCGTCAAATGAAAGTCGATGTCTCATCTAACGGAACCTAACGCCACGTTATGCTTTACTTGCTTTTAATAATTTTGATAAATTTTGGGCGTTTTCCCGAATAAGCATTGTATTAGACAGTTTTCAACTCTGCAAAATTAACAAGTAATATTGTATGATAGTAACTTTATTAAATTATTTCACATTTAAATATAATTGCTGTTTATGCGGCGCAAGGGCACATGCGAGCGACTGTAAACTTGACGGTTATGGTTTAAATTTCCACTCGGAGTTTAACTATTTAATCTTTCCATTTCCTCACTGTAATAACCAGCCAAAGCGCGGAATTGAGTTCCGCCATTCAACAAGCAACGAAATCAGCGGAAAAGGTAGAAATCGGCGGAAAAGGGGGATCAGAGGGGTCCTAATCCGAATGAAGTGTCATAACACTATGTTCACAGGATCCTTTTGCCTAACCCACTATAATATGTGGGATACAGCGGTAAAGCTAAATTAAGAAGTAATATTAGAAAACATACGCTTTTTATATTTTTTATAGATACTTTAAAAAACTAATAGAATACTGAAAGTAAAATAAATTATCGTAAAAAAACTTAAGTAAAAATTGTCTTTAGTTTTACAAAGAAAATTGTACATTCAAATTAAATATTATTAAAAAAGTTCGTCAGCCTTCCTCCAACTAAGTGTACAACTTCTTGGGAGGATGTAAATTTTTAGAGTACTACACTGAGTTTCTACGGAGCGTTCCTCTTACATAAGGTCTAACCATTTCTCTCTTAATATATTTTTCCTGTTTTATTCGTTTTTGCCACTCAATACCTGAACTGACTGTAAATGCGGCAGTAGTGGGTTCGAGTCTTAGTCCATGAAACTCTATTTTTTCTTTGCATATCCTGTTATATGATTTAATATTTTTTAAACATTTTTAATCTGTTAACCCACACTTAGGAAAGAAAAATACTTATTTAGAAAACGTATAAAAATTTGAACGTAGCGGGACTCGAACCCGCGCCTCCTGGAAACCGACCAGGCGCTCTGACCACTAAGCCATGCGTTCAGATATGATTTAATACAATCTGTTAAAAGCAAGAATCAAGAACAAAAATCAACAATACTATATTATTAACACATCTAAATAATATCCTATATAAATACTTATTTAATTTAACCTAAATTTCTGTCAAATCCCGTTTATTATCATCCGATTAACTTAGGGCCACCCAATCGTACCAACTTTGATGTTTCCATGTTGTAAGATTTTTTCTTTTAATTTATATGTACTGCAGTAAAAAACGTGCGACAGTGAACACGACAGGATGAATAGGTTGTTCGTTCGATTCCCACTTGAGAAATTGAAATATTTAATATATTAATATTTTTAGTTTTTTGCGAGGCAAGGCGCGGCGTTGAGTTCCACGCACGCAATGCCTCCAGAATTCTGTCCCTACTGTATCCCGAATTTATAACAGGGTAGACAAGAAGAATTAATTTTAAGTCACACCGTTCCCCACTTTTCGTCAGATTCTTGAGTCATTAAGTCCTCCTACCATAGTGTAGACAAGAGGAGATTGCAAATAATTGAATTAAAATCGACTGGTTGTGGGTTCGATCCCCTCTCGAGAAGATTAAATATTTATTTACATTTATATTTTCATTCCTTCGCTCTGGTGCGGAGACAGAGCAGAGGCAGAGACAGAGCGCGGCGTTGAGTCAACACGCAATGCCTCCAGAGCTTGAATGCTTCTAGAACTTGGCAAACAATGAGGAACGGAGTATCTTAACACTAGGTTCCCTCTGCCTACCCTGTTGTGTGCGGGATACGGCGTGGAGCTGATTTGATTTTATTTAATATTTTTTTTCAGGTTTGATTCGACCCCACAACCATCCTGCTTACTGTCAGAGGCTGTGCCACCACCCCACGACGGCCTCAATTATCTGCTTATCTGAATAATCTGGTCTCGTGGCTTAAGTTGACGTTTTCATGTGCAAGATAGTTCATAAAGAGCTCATCCAGAGCCGCGTCTCGTCAAGACTATTAGGAAATTAGCCCTCAGAAGCAGTTTGCTTAAACCTTTGAACGCATGATCGCCGTCCCCTAATAGAGTTCTGGGAAGTAATATAAGTAGAGTCTGCTATGATGGGATTTCCTTGTGGTTTTGTGGTTAAAAGTGATTTTATCTTTTATTAGTGGATGTAGGTTTAAATTCTAATTATGGACTAGCTTCATTTTTAAGTGTTTTATTTATATTGCCCGGTTAGATACTTAAAATATTCTTTATTCGAATAGATTATTGCAAGAATTTATGAGTTGCGGAATGAAACGCTACCACTAGTCGAAAATAGAGCTAAGCTGAGTAGAGCCGGTAAGAAACTCAAGATTTGCTCTTTTAAATATTATATGTAGCCTACAACTTAATTGTTCCATACAATATTTATTCGAATGATTTTAATTCATTTAAATAATAATTAAAAAAGTAAAAAGCTTTTCAAACTAAGTTGTTCTTTCACACTTTAAAATACATTGTGGAATGCTCTACTATAGACGTGTATAAACAGACGCATAAAAGATTAGTCTACTGTTTATATAATACAACGATGTTTTACATTTTGATATATAAAATTTAGTAAACATTTTAGAACTGACTATTAGAACGTCACTTGTAGAGAGAGTATGTATGGTTTTCATTTCCCTGTGTAATCTGAATGGAAATGTCTTAATGGAAACGGAGTGTATTAATTCTAGGTTTCCCAGGTTCCCTCTGCCTACCCTGCCATATATGGAATATAGCGCGAAGCTTTAAAAAATCCCACTTTTAAAACTAATGTTACTAAAGTTGTTTTACAGCTTCTACAATTCACGGACAAGGGCCGTGGCTTAAGAGAGAGTCGGAACGTGCTTCTTAAGTTTACACCTCGAGCTAACACCTAGATGCTAACACTTGTTCTTATTTGAGTCGTTTTAGAAATTTTAAACAATAATAACTAATATTTTTTGTTAACAAAAATGTTATTGAAATATATATAATACTAGTGGGCTCGCGTGGCTTCGCCCGCTTAATAGGAGTGAATTCTAAAAAAACCACGAAACACGTGTTCAATAGAATATTTTTAACAGTCTGAATTTAATTTTTTTTAAAAATCGGTGGCAATTTAAAGATTTTTCCATATAAACTTTCAACCCCTTATTTGAACCCTTAGGCAGTGAATGCTTAAAAACCATGAAACACGTGTTCAATGAAATATTTTTAAGAGTCTGAATTTCAAATTTTATAAAAATCGGTACAGATTTTTTTTTTTCCATACAAACTTTCAACCCCTATTTCATCCCTTTAGGGTTAACATTTTTCAAATTCCCTTCTTAGTGGATGTCCAGAATATGAAAATAAACATCTGCCCAAATTTCACGTTTCTACCATCAGCGGTTACGGCTCTGCGTGCGTCTTACCTCAGTCAGTCAGCACAAGTCCTTTTATATATATAGACTAGAGGGCGCGCGCGGCTTCGCCCGCTTATTAGGAGTGAATTCTAAAAAACCACGAAACACGTGTTCAATAAAATATTTTTAACAGTCTGAATTTAAATTTGTATAAAAATCGGTGGCAATTTAAAGATTTCTCCATATAAACTTTCAACCCCTTATTTGAACCCTTAGGGGGTGAATTCTTAAAAAATTATGAAACACGTGTTTAATAAAATATTTTTAAGAGTCTGAATTTCAAATTTTATAAAAATCGGTACAGATTAAAATTTTTTTCCATACAAACTTTTAACCCCTATTTCATCCCTTTAGGGTTAAAATTTTTCAAATTCCCTTCTTAGTGGATGTTCAGAATATGAAAATAAACATCTGCCCAAATTTCACGTTTCTACCATCAGCGGTTACGGCTCTGCGTGCGTCTTACCTCAGTCAGTCAGCACAAGTCCTTTTATATATATAGATTTTTATAGCCCCAACTAAAATATAAATATTGATTTTGTATTTTTTTTATATATAGCGTATATAGCGGATTAGTCAGAGACAGTCTAAGGTTACGACGAGTGTCGTAACCCACTTTCTGCCAAATTTTTCGATATTGTGTTTTAAGTGGGGCAACTCAACGCCGTGCTTTGCCTTCTTACCAAAATAATAAATCATATTCTTTTTAGTAAGTTAAATTACTTTCTAATTTGCAGTATGAGTGAAAAAAAATAAGCTTTCTGTATGTTACATAAGAATAACAAACAATGAAAATCTGTTTTGCTCTTTTTTTAATTAATTTCATTATTGTCATTATTTTTTTGTAAACGCCATAATTGTAGGTACGAACTCCACACGTGCGGCTATTATAATAAAAAATAAACATCGGGGATGTTTATTTTTTATTCTCTCGTGGACAAAACGCGAGATCGAATTCCGCCATTCAACAGGCACTATCATAAAAATTAGGCGAGTGGGAAATGGAGTGACTTAACTCTTTGTTAGGTTCCGCCTGCTTACCCTGTAGGTGGAGATCCCATCGTTTAAAACTGTAGGGATTAGATTTTCTAATGAAACTTATATTTAAGAATGATACATGATAGTAGAATAGATTACACTAGGGTTGCCCAAAAAAATCCTGCCGCAATCACCTTTAATTAATGTTTTTCGTAACTCGTTTTTGGAGAAAATTGCACTCATATGTTTTTTACGTGAATTGCACATCATTTGAAAGAAAATCGCATAAGGAATTGGAAAAACAATGGTTGCCAGCTCTCAGTCTGCCGCAAGTCCAAGGTTGCCTGGTTTAAAGAGGTTACTTAATGTGAATATTTGCACTCATGTGTTTTTTTTAATGAATTATATATCAAATTAAAGCTTATTTTTTTTGTCATCACTAAAACACATGGTTGCCTGGAAAATGGCTGCCGCAAGCAAAGGTTGCCATCATTCGAAATATTTTATTCTGATTCTGTTTGACTGAGAATAGACGATGAAATACGTGATTTGCCTTATGTTTTAAATTAAAATATTATATAATAGAAGGTCAATCTTAAAATTAATGTTTATTCTAGATATTTACCTGTTAAATGATGATTACAATCATATTAAGAACATACAAAAAACTATTTAAATACGAAATCAT
This sequence comes from Heliconius himera, assembly GCA_021202915.1. Lineage (NCBI taxonomy): Eukaryota > Metazoa > Arthropoda > Insecta > Lepidoptera > Nymphalidae > Heliconius > Heliconius himera. The sequence goes on along the minus strand of JAJHJA010000538.1, from coordinate 137,896 downwards.
CCTTATTTTTCAAGTGAAATAAGGAACCCATGATATTAAGTCTTTGCTAAATCTGTTTTCTAAATACTAATACTAATTTAAATTAGACTAAATTATCTAATTAAATAAATGCTTACAAATATTAATCTATTATAAGGTATTAATTACATCATGTTTCCTTGAGATAATGAAAGGCGACAATTATTGCGTATGTTTTTTTATTAATTAAGAAAATATGGAAAATAACATTTCAATATACTCTCTCTCTGTTTGTTCTCTGCTCGTTAGATTTTTTTCTCGTTTTTTTTTTGATAACGTTTGGCGCAATCTTTTCTTTCTCACGCAACTTTTAAGAATTTGCATTGAAAGAAATATATATGATAGAATTATAATAAACAAAATTAATTTATCAAAAATAAATTCTAAGAAATTTCGACAGTAATGCCGAATAATAAACGCTATTTAAGGTTTATGACCAGGAGTCGGCAAATATCAATTAGTTGTCTACTTTTTACTATAGATAAACATTTTGCGGCGGTATACAAAGCAAACAAAATGCAATAATTTTATTTTCGTAGATGTATTGTTTCTAAATGCAATAACAGTGCAGATGGCCAAATGAGATGTTTTTGAACATATTACTTAGTTACTTACCTTTCGTTTTGGAGTGAAGACGTTTTTAGTTAACATGACAAAAGTGAAGATCTGTTTTTGGTGCGAAAATGTGTGTGGAATTTAATAATGAGTCTGAAGTGTAAAATTATGTTGTTGTTTCGCCAAAAAATGAATGTTATATACAGTAACATTTTCTTAAATAGTAACACAATGCACGGTTATCACTTACAGTGTTACAAAAAGTTCATTGTTGTAAAACAAAAATATAAAGAAGAACCCCACTCGAGGAGATGAAATATTCACTTAAATTTATATTTCCATCTCTTCGTTCTGGTGTCGAAGCAAAGCGCGGCGTTGAGTTCTGCCATTCAACACGCAATGCCTCCAGAATTCGGCAGAAAGTGGGGAACGGAGTGTCTTAACACTAGGTTCCCTCTGCCTACCCTGCTGTGTGCGGGATACAGCGTGAAGCTAATTTAATTTAATTTTATTTTAAATCATCCTTATTTTTCCATTGAAATAATGAATCTATGATATTAAGTCTTTGTTAAATCTGTTTTCTAGATATTAATACTCGTTTAAATCGTTATTTTAAAACGACTAAATTATCATCTATACATATAAAACAAGTACCTGACTGACTGAGGTAAGACGCACGCACAGCCGCTGATGGTAGAAATGGAAAAGGATGATTTTATGTTTAAATAGTTTTTTGTATGTACTTAATATAATTAAAATCATCATTTAACAGGTGAACAGCTAGAATAAATATTAATTTTAAGATTGACCATCTATTTTATAATATTTTACTTTAAAACATAAAGCAAACCGCGTATTTCATCGTCTATTCTAAGTCAAACGGAATCGGAATAGAATATTTCAAATGATGGCAACCTTTGCTTGCGGCAGTTATTTTGCAGGCAACCAAAATAAGCTTTAATTTGATATATAATTCATTAAAAAAACACATGAGTGCAAATATTCACATTAAGTAACCTCTTTAAACCAGGCAACCTTGGACTTGCGGCAGACTGAGAGCTGGCAACCATTGTTTTTCCAATTCCTTATGCGATTCTCTTTCAAATGATGTGCGATTCACATAAAAAACATATGAGTGCAATTTTCTCCAAAAACGAGTTACGAAAAACATTAATTAAAGGTGATTGCGGCAGGATTTTTTTGGGCAACCCTAGTGTAATCTATTCTACTATCATGTATCATTCTTAAATATTAGTTTCATTAGAAAATCTAATCCCTACAGTTTTAAACGATGGGATCTTAGGCCACTGCTTTTTGGAAAATGTTAAACATTAGATAGAAGGTTATAATAAATAAGTTCCCTTTGTCTACCTCGCTATTTAAGAAAAGGGTGAGAGTGTCAAGAAGATTTTTTTTTTAAATGAAACTATTTTAACCGGATTAATCGCGTATATTTAAGATTATACATTTTTGGAAACCCGACGTTTTGAACACTTTCGAACAGCAGTAGTCGGTGGTCACGGGTAAACTGAGGTGGCATTCGTCTGTCAGTTGACATAATTATTATATCAAACTACAGCCAACGATTTCTCAATTACCTCACATACTGCCCTGGATTCCTGCAGAATGTTTCATTTAAAATGTAAAATAATCGTGAAAATCAAAGAACCTAGTAAGAAAAAAAATTGATATCAAAAATTTTCATATTCTATATGTCTGGCAACTTTTTATGGCCAGTTCAGCTGTGTCCAGTGGTTCATAAAAATATTAACTTTAATTCCCTTGAGTGGTCACTGCTCGGAGTCGCTGCGATTGGATTGTCTCTTAAAAAACGGAATACTATTGAAATACATTTACGACCGTTGACCATGTACATACATTCGTATATTACGTTTCATTTAACGTTTGATTGGTTATGAAATGTTTTCATTTATTTCAGTCGTTTTTTTTTTTTGAGTTGTCTTTTTTTGTGATGTTTTACTAGCTTTCTCATTATACCTTACTTTAATATAATAAGTATTATAGTAGTATGACACATTCGTTAACAGCCACTCGATTTTTCAATATTGGAAAGTATAATAAAAATTTAATAATAATAATAGCTTTATTTATCACCATTTACAGTTTCTTAAATACAAAGTATCTTAGGATAGGTTAGCTACACAGTTATTGCAGTTTTAGTGGATGCCACTGTTGCCTTACTAGGAGACCTGTATTACGGCATACAGTACCAGCCCTTCAGAATAGGTTACATTTATAAACAAGTAATAGCTAGTTAAACAATAAAATATTGTAAACTGCATACATTATTTTGGTTTATACATTTATAGTTAGTTAAAGTTACTGCTATGTAGCTACTTGTAGCTCCATCCTCCACCTCCCGCCGTTCTGGACATGGTGTGTTGGGTGGCGGTCCCCAACGCCGCATTCGTCGACACTTGACACACCAGCGGGGACGCACTGGTGCGCGTCGCATTGGGGGGGGGGGGGGGGCGCCCTATCAGTGCGCTCTCTCGAGGTGCACGTGGTGGATGAAACGTTGCAGCCCTCGTGAGGGCTGGCAGGGGTCGCTGCGAGGAAGCCTTCCATCTTGGACCCCCAACCGTACCGCAATCATTGACTGTAGCGTTTGGCGCTCCGTTCTCTCTGACTACCCCACTAGGGATAAAGCGTGAAGCTTGTTATAGTTATAGTTTTATTTACTGCTATGTAACAGGGAATGTAGACGGAACCTGGAACCTTGTGTTAAGAAGCTCCGTTCCTATTAAGACACTTCCCTTGCCTTACTAGAGAGGGGAGATGAATATAATTCTTTCCCCTGGATGGAGATCGAACTTACAATTATCGCGTTTACGTTGTCACATTACGACCGAATAAAGAAAATAATCAGTTATTAACCAGCGGAATAGTTTGAATAGTATCCATCAATTTTTATTTGTACCTAACTTGAAGCTGAATTGAGAAAAATTGAATGGTTTTTTCTTTATTTTTACTATAACTCTTCAGAAATTTTATAAAATCCATTTCATTTCATTCACTGGAAGTGAAATACTTTTATTTAGATTAGTTAAGGGCTTCATAAAATCTGTCTGTAGCAGAAAGTATTTTTACTTAATTTTTAAATTTTGAATTACTCAATTTTAAATTAAGTTCTGGAGACGACATCACTGTGGCTATTTTAGATCGCGATGGTCATAAATATGACCATCGCGATCAACATGAGGCCGGTCGTGGCGCAGCGGCACGAGGTGTGACTGCAAAACCGACTGGTTGTGGGTTCGATCCCCACTCGAGGTTATGAAATGTTTACTTAAATTTATATTTCCATTTCTTCGCTCTGGTGTCGAGGTTAAGCGCGGCGTTGAGTTCTGTCACTCAACACGCAATGCCTCCAGAATTCGGCAGAAAGTGGGGAACGGAGTGTTTTAACACTAGGTTCCCTCTGCCTACCCTGCTGTGTGCGGGATACAGCGTGAAGCTAATTTAATTTTTTTTTTACTTTACTCTTAGCAGGGCCAGAGAGAATGGAACGTCAAACGTTACAATCTCCTTATCTCTTTTGCCTCCATCAACTCGCACAAATGGTCGTGTGACGTGACTTTCCTTCAGTTACATCGATAATGTGTTATTATATTAATATTTTAAATATTTTAAACATATTATTTTCACTTTTAAGATTTCAAGATATTGCCTAAGTAGTAACATTCGCTTTTCAAATTTTGCTACGAAAATAGCTTAAATAAAGCATAAAAATTATTAATTATAATATTCCTAGGTTACTGCTTATACTGCTTATATTTGTATCCTAAGTATAGTCAAAGCAAAATGGATCTTAACTAAAATTATAAAAGGATGACATTTCTAAGCAAGAACTATCTTAATTAGTTATAGTGTACCATTCATTAGAACTGTTTAATTAATTATACAAGTAATATATTATGTTATTAGGTCAGAAGAGTACCTTGAAGTACACCTCAGGTGTTTTGTTCGAAAGTTTGAAAATATTAATAAGACAAGATTAATAAGAAATATTAAAGATAAATGTATTAATTTAGTATATGGAGAGCACCTAGTGTTTTTTAACTAGACTGGAGATATGAATAATTTTAGTGAAATTAAGCCTATAATAAACTCGTATATCAATGTGAGGATCGCCTAACGTGTGTAGGCAGTTCAGTTGTATAATTAATACAAGTGAACTGCCTACACACGTTAAATGAATGAATGAATGAACGTTTAAGGTTACTGGATCGATTCCCATTCGGCTGAATTACAGCCGAATGGGAATCGATCCAGTAACCTTAAACGTTTACAGTAAACGTTGTATCGCTGCCACTATGACCTGATTTTTCTCTTCAATTTCTCAAAAATCATAAATCAACCGTTCTATAAAAGAGAATAGAATAAGCTTCAAAAATCCAGTTTTCAATAAAATTTTTATGCTTGAATCTTATAAAGTGGGGCAAACAATCGGAGCACTTAAGTTTTAAGCTCTAAATATAAGAGCTTTGCAGCCACTATCGTTTTGTTTTACAAAAAAATATACATATATGTATTTTTTATAGTTCCAGAGTATAATGAGATTCCATTACTAAGACTCCGTTCTTCCATCTGTCTATCACCAGGATGTATCTCATGAACTATATAATAGTAGATTGTTGAAATTTTTACAGATGATATATTTCTGCTACCACTGTAACAAAAAATATTAAAAAATTAAAATATGAAAATTTTCAAAGGTCAAATCATAAAACGGTACGGAAGTACGTACGTATTTGATTATTCCTATTATAGTATTTTAGCTTTCCATTCAACAATGCTTGTATAGGACCGACGCAAATAACCGAAGGAGTCATTATCGTCCGGCTTGCCAGCTCTATTAGGGTGAATTTGTACGATTACAGAGTTACAAGGCCAATTTGCTTTACTTAGCCAGTTTAATTATAATTTTAATTATTTAAAAATCTTATAAATTTTGGGATGTTTTGCAATATTTTATTAAAAACCTCAACTAACACGCTTTTTATGCGTGTTTAGATGAACAGTGAACATGTACTAAATTTGTGTCTAACGTGCCAGTAGCGTCTAGTGGTAGTGTATTTGCACTATATTCTCTGTACCAAGAGAGTATGTATCTTATCAAAAAAAAAAACTAAACTAAACTTCACGCTTTATCCCTAGCGGGGTAGTCAGAGAGAACGGAGCGCCAAACACTACGGCCTCTACATACCTCTTTCGCCTCGTCCACTGTCATGAAACTCTTCATACATGCCCTGCGGGGGGTCCTCATGCTTTTTACGTGATCTTCCTCGAGTATCTTTGATACTGTGTTTTCGAACCGTCAACCGAGGTCTCCCCCGACCTTTCTTACCGCTCACTTTTCCATCATAAATCTTTTTTGCCATTCTTTCATCACTCATTCGTTCGACGTGCCCAAACCAGCTGAGCACGTTCTTCTTCATTCTCACCGTGACATCCTCGCTAGTACCTGCCATTCTCTTTCTGTATCTTATCAGAGAAAGAAAATATTTTTTTTCGTGTGAGTATTTAATTATTACCATCAAACCTACAGCCACCGTGTTTTCTGTCAATGCACCACGATGGACTCGACGAAGTTATTACAATTTTGTCATATCTCGTAAGAAAATCTAATATAAAATTTCTTTCGCTTCAAAGTAGGTTGAAATGTCGCGACAGTAATATATGAGATGCTGTAATTAGTTTCATATCAACTTGTTTTAGTACAATTGTATTTCTCCGCTCCAAGAAGCTCTCCATATAGTGTGATGCTTTAGTGTGTGGTACAAGTTAATTAAATTTTGTATATCTTTTTAGATATTCATTTTAAAAAACAGAAAAAAGGCTAACAGCCAGTGGCCGTCGTTACTCTAAATCCCACTAGGTGAAATAATTATATATTTTTTACAGCCTCTTTTCTTCTCCACTTAATACGAAATGTCTCAGCTGTACCCTGCACGCAGCATAGAGGGTTCCTAGTGTTAAGATACTTCGTTTCCCAGTTTTCGCCGAATTCTGTAGGTATTGCGTGCTGAGTGGCGGAATTCAACGTCGCACAAATGGAAATATAGAATAGAATAGAATAAACTTTATTGCACATATAAAACAAATAAGTATATAAATGAACAACATAAATAAAAAAAAACACGTATGCACAGGCGGTCTTATTGCTTTAAGCAATCTCTACCAGACAACCTTTGAAATATATATTTAAGTAAATATTTCAACAAACAAAATGTCTCGAAATTAAAAAAAAAATGAGTACCTAACAGAATGTTTTAACGCTGGTTTTCTTCTGACCTTAAAGTAGGAAGTTGCATATATATGTGTTTGTTAAAATTTCGAGTCCTTTGCGAAAAATAATTCTTGATATATATCAAGAATAATTTATTTACTGATCTTAACCGGCAGTATGGTGAAATTAAATGATTTTAAGATATAAATGTCAGTAATTAAAATAAAAACTTTTAAAGATCTTACTTACTGTGGACAAACAACTTTTATGTTTCGTAAAGCCACTTAATATTATTTACATATTAAAATTATAACATTTTTTGGTGCTTAATATGAAAACTATATACACTCAGATATTTGTGATAAAAAAACCACTTTTTTAATTTAAATAAAATCCGCTTAAGCTTATAACTGAAGCTATCACAAGAAAGTACCAAGTAGGTACTGACAGTAAAACAAGACTTTCCTTATTACGATATAAATAATAAGACCAACCGTACATTTCAGCTTTTTGAATTGTTCATACGAATTTAGTATTTTTAAAGCAGGAGTATGACGGCTCTAATATAATAAAAGTATGTAATTGTAGAGAATAATGTATAAAAACATTTAATTTCTCTTTTCACTAGTACTATTGCAAATGCGCCGGTTGTGGTTCGATTCCCGCTTGTAGCAAGGCAAAGTGCGCCGTTAAATTCCGCACATAGCAGTGTAGGAAAAGAAATCTTGGGAACCTGGTGTTAAGGCACTCCGTTCTCCTTAAGACACTTCCGCACCCCACCATTTTTTTTCATATTATCCATTTATTATTTTTTTTATGAATATATAATAATTATAAAACGTTAGTAGACTTCTTGGATTTAAATTTTAATTCTCATAGCACGATGAAGGTGTCATAACATTTTTTACCTTCAAAGCTACTTGAAGCATAATAAAAAACACCTAGGAATGCACTAAGCCATACAAGAGGGACGCTTGAGTGTTGTAGCTGCGTGACTATTATGAGTACTTATATTGGATAGATATATATATAAGTACATATAAAAATGAACGTGTCTTAAGGTTATGTCTGATACGACTTGGGTGCGTTGACGGTCTGTTTAAGAGATGGTTATTGATTCGATTTCTAGATGAGAAATTTTTATTCGTTTTTTTTTTATTTTCGATAAAATTTGTTGAGTGAGTTGAACCTCGCGTTAAAAAGAGAGCATCGTGGCACAACGATACAGCCTCTAATTGTAAGGGCGCCGAATGTACCTTTTCATCATAATTTTCATATGCCCCACTGTGGATAAATACTCAATGTTTAAAATTATTTTAAGTATTAGAATTGATCAAAAAGTGACGTAACGGAGTGTATTAACACCAGAGTTCGTCCCTCTTCCCAGCGTCATAAAAATATAAAAGAATATATGTGAAAATGACGAAGACTGATATTTTTAAATGTAGAATTGATTAAATTTTTAAATTGATAAAAATATAGTACTCGTATATACATTTTTACAAAAATATTACATAAAACAAACTACTTAATAACCAATTTCTTCACCCTCAGGCCCTCAGGGATGACCCCCATCACTATTTTCATTTAACATGAAAATTGAATTATAACCCAAAATCAACCTAAAAAGGGTAAACTCTGTTAATGTGTTTTACAAATCAATAGAAGTAAACATTAAAGTAAACTAAAGCTAAGGGTAAAGGATTGTGAATAATACATAGCGCGATACGCAATTGATCCGATGAGGCGGACCTTCCCTAGAGTGATCTAATGGCCGGACCATGTTTGGTAAAGTGGTATCTTCTAAATGGTCGTCTAAGATTGTCTTAAATTCATTATTTAAAATTTATATATTTACTAGGGGGCGCGCGCAGCTTCGCCCGCTTATTTGCACCCTTAGGGGTGAATTCTAAAAAAATCACGAAACACGTGTTCAAATTTTTATAAAAATCGGTGGCGATTTAAAGACTTCCATATAAACTTTCAACCCCTTATTTGAACTCTTAGGGTGTGAATTCTAAAAAACCATGAAAGACGTGTTCAATGAAATATTTTCAAGAGTCTAACTTCAAATTTTATAAAAATCGATGCCATTTTAAAAAAAAAATCGTACAAAGTTTTAACTCCTATTTCATGCCTTTAGGGTGAACATTTTTCAAAATCTCTTCTTAGTGCATATTATGAAAATAAACAACTGAATAAAAGATAAACATTATCTAAATCATCCAAATTTTACGTATCTACGCACAACGGTTACGGCTATGGGTGTGTCTTGCCTCAGTCAGTCAATTACTTAAAAAAAACATTAGATATGTTTTTAGTTTTCGTAGTTCCGTACTTAGTAAAGGAAAAAATGGAACTCTTATAAGATCACTTTATTGTCCGATCATCTCGAGAAGGTTTCAAGCTGGAATTTATATCAAATTTATATCAGGTATACTATTCCTTAGAGCTGTGAAAAAATCAAACTTCTAAACTAACGTTATAAAAAAGATGTAGTCGTTAGTTCCAAAAATTTTCGAATCTAGCAAGGGAATCAAAACCTACAGGGTACTTTTCGTACCCTGTAGGTTTTGATTTTAAATCTTCAAATTTGGTACGAAACAACATCTTATAAGTAAAGATAAAGAAAAAATTGCGAAAAAAAAAAATAAAAAAATGTAACTAACTTATATTTGTAGTTCATTTCATACAAAATGACAATCCTAAAATTTGTTCAGAAGCTTCGGTGGGCGAGTCCGACACATACTTAACCGCATATGGCGGGATAGGCCATAATAATTTATAATATTTCATATTTCGGAGTGAAAGTAAAAATTATAAGCGCCACTTTCACAATCGGTTGGAGACTCAATTAAGAATATGTACATAGTAGAACATATTTTTTAATTTATTTCGTTCTCCAAAAAAGATAAGTGAAGAAGGATCTCGGATAAGATATCTAACGTAATTCTGTTAAATGCTAAATAATAAGCGAAACACAAATTTAATTAACAAAAGTCAACTGTCTGTTCCCGTGTCTTTATAAATTGGGAGCAATTTTATTAAGTAAGGGCAATTATTTTTGCTAGCTTATTTAGGAAAGTTGAAATATACAGCTTTTTCCATATTTTTTTAGCTTCATACTGTATCCCACGCAAACCAGGATAGGCAAAAGGAACCTGAGAACCTAGTACTTCCCACTTTACGCGGAATTCTGCTAGTATTGCGTGTTGAGTTGCTGAACGCAACGCCACGCTTTGACTGGCTACCAGAGTGGATAACTGAAATTAATTATTGTTTAATTTCCTCAAGTGGAATTGAACCCACGTTGCGTTTACAGTAGCGTGCTTGTTACCCTGCGCCATGACCTACTCATTAATAATGATTTAAAAATCTAATCTATTTCTTAAATACATACGTGTATTTCAATTGTAAGATTGAATTAACTTATTTATTCTAACATTCGATCTGGGGACATGTGCTAAAAAAAAGCGCCTATTCTGTAACACAAAGAAACATTTTGCACACTATCGCCTATCTATACTGTTTAGAGACGCGCAATTCAATAAAAGAAAAACCAATATCGCAGTATCAAAGCGTTTGGGGTTATTTTTCCTTCTTTTTGTATGAAAATAATAATCGATTTCATTATTTTTCGTGTTTATATTGTTGAAGCCAGTCGAGCGGGGGCACAAAGTGTGTTTGTAAGTGCGACAAGCTGTGGATTTGATTCCCATTTAAGGAAATGGAATATTTTTATTTCTTCGTCTAATGTCGAGGCTAAGCGCGGCGTTGAGTTCCGTTACTTAACACGATATGCCTCCAGGATGAGTGTTTATTTGGTCTGAAAGCCACTAAATTATGGAATGATCCCTTTCTTTTTAATATTAAGCGCTCTTATAATATATTTAATAGTTGAAAAATGATCAAAAAGTTGGGAACTTAGTGTCTTAACACTAAGTTCCGTCTACATACTCTGCTGTGTGCGGGGCTGATTCAGAGCTTGAAGCTGATTTATTTTATTTATTTATTATAATTTATATGTTTTTAAATATATGTATGTTATATTCATGTATTAGAATTTGGTATGATATATATATGTATGTTTATTCACACCACCCACTCTTTACTATCATATAAATTGTCTAACTCAAAGGTTGTCTGGAAAAAATCGCTGATTAGCGATAAGACTTTTGCGCGTCAATTATATATTTTTTTCACTTTTCTTTTATATTCTTTTTTAAATATTAAACAAATAAATAAATAAGGGGACAAAGCAAAAGCTAGTTTTTAATAAAACAATGAGGCTAGTCGTGGCGCAGCGGCACGAGGTGTGCTCAACACGCAAAGCCTCCAGAATTCGGCAGAAAGTGGGGAACGGAGTGCCTTAAAACTAGGTTCCCTCTGCCTACCCTGCTGTGTGCGGGATACAGCGTGAAGCTGATTTGATTTATTTAATAAAACAATATTTTTATATGAGACGGCAAAAATTTTCCAGATCAAACGGTCGGCGAACTCTAAGTGGTCGGTCGCTTGGAGTACAACTAATGGACGAATACCGTATTTTTTTAACGACACAATCGAATTGAAAGGAAATGTTCTGGCACTCTAACAAATTAAACTCAATATTGTTTTTGTTGTAGGATGTATTTAGATTTTTAATTTAAGTACGACAAAAGATTTGTGCGTCGTATAGGGACTGTAGGCCAGTCGTGGCGCAGCGGCACGAAGTGTAACTGTACAACCCACTGGTTGTGGGTTCGATCCCCACTCGAGGAAATTAAATATTTACTTAAATTTATATTTCCATTTCTTCGCTTTGGTGTCGAGGTTAAGCGCGGCGTTGAGTTCTGCCACTCAACACGCAATGTAATACATGAAGTGAGACAATTGGCATGAAGAATTGAGATTGGAATTGAATTCTACTACTAATGGCGGAGAATAGATTGTCTTAGCACCAGGTTCTCTCTGCCTACCTGGTGTATGTAGAAAAATAGAAACAATAATTATTTATTTTAGAGTCACGCTGCGACCCGCATAACCTAGTGTTAAGTCACTCTGTTTGCCATTTTCGGTACTATTTTCTAAAAAATCTGCCAGAATACACTAAACGTAAACCAGATTGTCTTGCAAACAAATGGGCACTTGAAAATATTTTATTCTCCTGTATTCAGGAGTTTAATCATACTTGATTCGAACCTACGACGACGGTTGTGGGACGTTTAATGGTGTGCCTTTATATCTTTTAATTTTAACAGTTATGCTTATTTCCCTAAGTACCTAATAATCTTATCTATCTATCTCTTTCAATAATATCTATAAACTTAATAAAATATCATTTCAATTGCATGACATGCTAAATCTATATTACTTAGTAAAGTCGTAATAAATGAAGTGGAATGTTTTATAATAACAGGCGTTAGTTATGGGTTCAATATTAATTTTTACACAGAAAAAGGACTATGCTTATAGTATATAAACATACAGATATCCTTCTCAGTCTAGTGAAACAAAATTTAGCATAGGTACCAACAAACACACAATTCATTTAAACATAAAAAAATCGGATTAGTACGAGTCGGATTCACTCATCGAGGTTTCCGTTCTATAATTGTATATCAGCGGGATATATCCTATAGATTTTGATTACGCAACTAATTTCATACAAAACGCAGCAAAAATGACTATGACTTGAAAATTTGACTTCCAGAACTTTAAGTGATCCTGTAAGGGTCCTGTATTTTTTTTTCAGATGAATACTATTATTTTGAAATTACATAGAAACACTTCAATTTTATTCATATGTATAAACTAGTGGGCTTATTTGCACCCTTAGGGGTGAATTCTAAAAAATCATGAAATACGTGTTTATTGAAATGTTTTTAAGAGTCTGAATTTCACATTTTATAAAATTGTGTGCCATTTAAAAAATAACCATACAAACTTTCAAATCCTATTTCATCCCTTTAGGGTTAATTTTTTTTCAAAATCCCTTCTTAGTGGATGTCTAGATTATGACAATAAACATCTGTCCAAATTTCACGTTTCTACGCACAGCGGTTACGGCTGTGCGTGCGTCTTACCTCAGTCAGTCAGGTACATGTCCTTTTATATATAAACTAGCTGGTGCCCGCGAACTTCGTTTCGCCAAGAGATGTTAATGCGCCAACAGAAGATAAAAAACTATTATAATAGAGTCATTTCCGTATGTTTTTAAAGTGAAGGTGTTGCATGCCAGTTAAATAACCACTTCTCATATATGTTGATCAGGACACTTTGTACTTCTACCATACCGAACGTCGAAATACATCGCAATAAGCCTAAAGAATTTCTTTATACGCCACATTTGATGTTCTACCTGTAGGAGCCAAAACAAACAAATTATCGGAGCTAGTGACACGCGAGAAAGCCACATAAAGCTGTCCGTGTGAAAAACAGCTCGTCCTAAGATCGACACCGGCGGCTCGAAGTGTCTGACCTTGTGACTTGTTAATGGTCATCGCAAAACATGGAGTAACGGGAAACTGCACGCGCTTAAATTGAAATGGGAAATGATTTGGTATTAGCGGTATGCGTGGTATAAATACTACTTCACCAGATCCACAACCCGTGAGAATTTCGGCTTCTATGATATTACTTCGAAGTGCAATTACTTTTAGCCGAGTTCCATTGCACAGCTTAGGGGGTGTTAAATTACGTAGCAACATTATGGGAATGCCTACTTTTAAAGTAATATTATGTGCGGGGAGTCCAGGTGCAGCGAGAGAGTTTAAAAATTCAACCGGGTAATTTGTAACATCCATTTGATCTACCACTGTATTTATAGACCGGTATACAACTTGGTCTCCTTCAATTCGCTCTAGAATAATTTGGTTGATGGCAGCGGCTTGGTCATTTTTGGGCGTAAGTATTGCTCGCTCACAAAGCCATGAATTGTCTTGACCTATTAATTGGGAAACATCACCATAAACCAAATCAATGAGTTCCTCCACCGAAGCAACAATTTTACATAGGTTGTCGGGTAGAGTTACTGAATTACTTGATTCGGGAAATGAGCCTTCGCCGATTTTTAATAAAACTCCAGAAAATTCCTGCGCACTGGGGTTTCCACCTAAGTGAGCCCTCATGTTCTGCGTCAAGCTCAATTTTTCTATCCGAGGCCAAAGCACGGAGCGTTTTAGACATGCCCCGACCTCATCAGCTCTAGTTCCTCTGGTAATCACGGGTAGAGTCTGACGAAAATCGCCACAAAATAAAACTGTAACCCCTCCCATAACGTGATCATTTCGCCGGATATCTTGTAGAGTGCGATTAACGGCTTCCACGGCCTTCTTGTTCGCCATCGTACACTCGTCCCAAACGATTAGGCTGCACTCTGCAAGAATCTTTGCCTTTTCGCTATTTCGGGATATGGCACAAACTGGTGTTTCATTTATATCTAGGTCCAAAGGTATCTTAAACATGGAATGGGCGGTCTTACCTCCTGGAAGTAAAGTGGCTGCAATACCCGAAGAGGCGACTGCTAGTGCTATTTTTTCTTGTCTTCGCACTTCAGCAAGTAGCAGTCTAGTTAAAAACGTTTTTCCTGTACCACCAGGGGCGTCAAGAAAAAATATTCCACCATCCTGTTGACTGACACTTCTCAAAATTCGTTCATACACAGACTTTTGTTCATTTGTGAGGGTGCCAATATTATTGTTCACGATTTCGGCCATCGCGGCACGATCATAATTTGTCTCCGCTGCATACTCTCGACCAACACGCCGAACTTCAGTGGTTTCCTGCGGCTCTGGAAGACCATAATGACTCAAAGGATTGCCACCTATTGAAATCACAATATCTTGAAGTGAACAAAGGCAACGATTAATAATACGCTCGTCAGACTCTGCCACACTATCTCCATCAGCGCGCCTAGCCGCAAAACGAAAATCTTCGGATAGATGCCGTTGGTATTTTTCCCATAGCTGCATTGGATGGGCAAGTCCGCAGAACACTATCATGATTGCAAACAAATGTCGCAATCGGATGGGAGTGTCGCTGACTACGGCCTCTTCAAGAGTGTCGTCCCAATTTCGATCGTCATCTAGCAGACGCAATGCGCTGCAAGCTTCGTGAAAGGTGGAATGCTCAACACCATTAACAGTTTTTAAATATGTGTAAGAAGTAGCTCCCCGGACTGTGTGCAGTAAAAGACGCAAGTAATAACATTCATTATTACTCGGATGAATCGTGTACACTCGTCCTAGTGCATGCTCGCGATATACTCCTGGAAACCCCTCCACCGGCTGTCCCCGTCGGCGTCTATTAAATACTCCTTGTTGCTTATTGTACGTGTAATACGACGGTACTTCATTGTATAGGAGCGTTCGTGCAAAACTGTCTTCTTGACACAGACTGAAATATGCTAAGAGTGTGGTACGGCGTGGATTTTCTAAGCGTTCCCGTACGTTTTCTGGATTGAAATATAATCGCTGTCCGTTTTCTAGATGGACATCTAAATGCATTACAGTTGGGTGTCGGTCGTGGATAGAAAATCCAAGTATTCTCCACACCGCTTCCGAGGTACTGATATAGCGACCAGATTGATATTTGGTCACTTCATCACGATCACTGCTCTGCAATCCAAATGTGGCTTGATCACTTCCTTTGTTTACGTACTTGCATATGTACTTTATTGATTCTACACTCGCGCAGTACTCTACATTTACGTGAGCTTCAAAGGCACGTGAGAGTACTGGTGAATATGGCACTACCCACCGATTATCAACTGTGACACATTGTCCGCGCATATTTATTTCAGCAATAAAACCACCATTTTGAGGTCTCCGACGGCGGTACCATGGGTATCCGTTTTCACCAGTAACGGTTTCATCACAAAATTTTTTTGGAAACCTCTTTGTGCAACGGCCTTCTTTCATGCAGGGTGAACTGCTGTTAAATGTGCCACATGGGCCATGTATCATGTTCGTTTTGACGATTCTGTGTAAAATAGGGTCTGTGTCTGGATTAGGTATTTCCGCACTAATAAGACGATCGATTTCGTTTGGCCTGACCTTTTCCTCTAGCCACAAAAGATTATGGGAATGAGGCAATCCACGTTTCTGCCACTCTATCGAAAACATGTAGCAGCGGACTGACCCAAATATCTTTTCTTTTGTGAGGAGATCAATTAAGCGCTTTTGCTTTAAATGAAAGAATCTAGAAATTAAGTCATGTCTGTCATAGGAAGCCTGACCCGTCAGCAAGTTATTTTCTATTTCAGGCCATTTTGGGTTAGTAGTCATGGTAATAAAGAGATCTGCGCCGCCATATTTTCTGACGTAGCAAAACGCATCCTGGGTTCGCTCAGCCATGTACCTGGGGCCACCAGTGAACGTAGAAGGAAGAATTACCATTCGACCCAAGTTTTCTGGATCAGAATCTTGCTCTAAGGCGTCTCTTAAATCAATGTAATTTTCCGCTCGTAGTTGCCTTTGATTAGTGCGTATGAATACCAACCGTTCAGTTTCTATTTTGGCATAAACGTCTACTAAAAACTGATTAAAAAGGCCCCGAAACCTGTGTAAATAAGGCTGTTCGTTATCCCGTAATTGAATCAAAAAACTGTAGAATTGCATTGCCGAAGTTTTTTTATTGTAATTTGGAGTACCCGTGCGAGGATCAACATTGTAAATGCAAAAATTGTAGCCATCTTCACCTCTACAAAACATTAAGGGATACTGTAAGGTATCATAGGCACGGTGTGTTTCACTTATTCTCTTTAGTTGATCGTCGTGAGTACGGAGCACAATGTCCCTCCGGTCACATTCCGGGTCCACTAACAGTACAGCAACTTCGTTTGTAGTAGGCGCATTGTATCGACCAGGATGTGATCCTGTTGGCCTTTTATCAGCGGAAATTACAAACTTATAATTGTTGTGCTCATCATTCGAGACAGATTGAAGCGCCGCTTTAAAACTGTTAACGTAAGGGTTAACACTATGCAGCATGTTTTGGAGGCTGCATACCAAACTTGAGTTTAAATTAGGGATATATTGTTGCCTAATATTTGCCTGCTGTTGGTAGTTATTAACAAAATATATTTGTAAAAACCTTGGTTCATCTGTCGGTAACAAAGATCCTATCAGATGGTATACTTGGCCTTGCACTTTGAAAGTAGGCATAAATGCCGCTTCAGTGATTTGTTTCGCTCCAAACGAAGTCATTTGGAACGCGCTGTTGTAGGCTCGTATATGTTCCAAAAAGTGTCTTGATTGCGGATGTTCTCCATTTAACAATTGTTTCAAAAGTTCCGGTGGTTCTTGTATACGCTCTAACTTAACTTTACCGGATGCACAACACATTCCTTTGGGCTCTCCGTGCCACTTAAAGGCACTGCAATGCGGGCATATTTCATCCATTGAGCCTAGATGAGTATATTCGGCATATTTTATTATTGAGTCATAATTAAATCCACTTTTTTCTTTTTCTATCCATGGCAACTCTTCAAAGTCGTATACCATCGAAGCATCATCTTCGCCAGGTGACAACCTAAGAACAACATGACGCAGCCGGTCTTCTTCTAACTGTATCAATCGGGTGTCACTGGATTGTGTTTGCCTCAATTCTTGCACACGACTCCTTTCTTCTTCCAGGTGATTAGCAGTAATTTCCTGTTGTTCGTAGTAGCGACTGCGAGCAGCCGACAGACGCAAATCATGTTGTTCATCGCTTTCGAACATCCGGGATATTTCATGGCGATGGCGATCCGCAGACAGCCGTGAACTTCTTTCCTCATCTGTTTCTAGAGAACGTGAGATTGCACGGCGAGAACGGTCAGCTGAGAGCCGATCTTCACGCTGAGTGAATGTCTCAGACTCGCGAGATGTGGCGTGACGTTCACGGTCAGCAGTGAGACGCTCTTCACGCTGAGTGAATGACTCAGACTCGCGGGATGTGGCGTGACGTTCACGGTCAGTAGAGAGACGCTCTTCACGCTGAGTGAATGACTCGGACTCGCGAGATACGATATGACGCTCACGGTCAGCAGTGAGACGCTCTTCACGCTGAGTTAATGACTCGGACTCGCGAGATACGATATGACGCTCACGGTCAGCAGTGAGACGCTCTTCACGCTGAGTGAATGACTCGGACTCGCGAGATACGACATGACGCTCACGGTCGGCTGTAAGGCGTGCTTCATGCTGATTCATCGTTTCTGAGGCGCGTGAACCAGCTACTTGTTCTCGAACCGTAGCTAATCTTTCTTCTCTTTGCGAAGCTGTTTCCGAAGATACCAATTCAGCATAATATTCCCGCCTCGCAGCTAAACGTGCCTCATGTTCTTCCTCAGTTTCTTGAGATCTAACTTGTCTCTGGCGTTTAGAGGCTCTCGAATATTGAGAAAGACCTGATTTCTTTCGTCTAGGCATAATGATTCTTGTCACAATATTACTTGGACTAAGAACTGTAGAGTATAAGATTTTGTTGGCTGCTCCCCTGCGTTACCGGGTAGGCTACTTCCAAATTATTATACGTAAACCACAAAACAACATAAGCCCAAAGGCATCTATTCTGATGAGTTACAATAAAATGGGAGTTTTAGCCAGTATTGAACTGTTACCGCCTTCACCGCGTGGAGGTACTCCCAGCTTATGTTATTATTGTTATTATTATTATGATTCTTTAAACAGGTAAATGTCACAAAACGAAGGGCAATTCACGTAAAAAGCGTTAATTTTCATCGATTTAGCTTCAAAATTAACGGAGTTTCATGGAAACTTACCCCCCCTTTTTCAGCCCCTATTAGGCATATTTTCCAAAAATCCTCATTGCATCATTCTTAATTTGTAACCAAATAGCCGAATATTAATTTTAATCGAATTAGCTTCAAAACTGACGGAGTTTCATACAAACTTACTCCTCCCCTTTTTACCCCCTTAAAGGGCGAATTTCCAAAAAAAGGATAGCCTATATGTTAGCGAGGACTAATAGCTATATAACAAAAAAAGTTTCATCAAAATCCGTCCAGTAGTTTTTGCGTGAAAAGCGAACAACAAACAGACAGACAGACAGACAGACAGACAGACAAAAATTTTTTAAATCATGTTTTTGGCTTCTATTGGTTGAATAAAGATCCCCCATCTTATTTTTTCTTAAATATCTGTAATGTACAGACATGGGGTTGTTATAATTTTATTATATGTATAGATATACACATACAAATAATACTCAAATTTATCACCCCTCGTCTGTGGATCACTACTAATGTTAAAAAATAACAACTTTATATTAAACTTACAACAAAAAAAACAATCTAAATTACGCCCAACCTTGCCCCAGCGCAGCGTCTTCGTATTATTTTTTATTATACACATTTCATACTTTAATCAAAAGTTGAAGCGCTATTTTCTTGGAAACGACAGTGGGTATGCAACAATAGTTTCATTTGGGTGAGCCGTACAGTCCGCCGCAAACTGCAAACTACGAACATTTACTTTATCTGTACCATCTCCTATGTACCACCGTTACGTCCATCTATTTAGGTTTGGTTTGGTTGTTTAGGAATATTGCTATGAGTTTTGCTGCTGAAAATTAGAAATGGGTTTGTTTTAAAGTTTTTATGATTTTAATATTAAAATTTTATATTATTGTTGGTGATATTGATCGATAATTAATGTTTATTAATAAAAAATACCGGCCATGTACGAGTCGGACTCAGATGCACAATGGGTACCGTATTAGAAATAAAATCAGCATCACGCTGTATCCCGCACACAATAGGGTAGGCAGAGGGAAGCTAGTGTAAGACACTCCGTTCCCCACTCTCTGCCGAATTCTGGAGGTATTGCGTGTTAAGTGGCAGAACTCAACGCCGCGCTTTGCCTCGCCACCAGTGCGAAGAAATGGAAATATAAATTTAAGTAAATAGTTCATCTCCTCGAGTGGGGATCGAACCCACAACCAATCGGTTTTACAGTCACATTTTGTGCCGCTGCGCCACGACTGGCCTAAAGATTTTCAATTATCTAGAAAAATTATAAAAAATCACGCTTATAGTGTGCCTCCCATCCAATAAGCGTGATTTTACTATTTGTTGTATTTGAAAATCGGTTCATGAGATACAGACTGCTGACAGACGGACAGACGGACAGTGAAATCTTGATAATAGGGTCCCATTTTACGCTTTGGGTACGGAATGCTAAAAATATTGTATATTGTATTGAATGAAACCTGCGACCCTTCATTCTCCTAATAATATGGCTCATGCATATATTTTACAGCATTTAAAGCCTTTTCCTACTATTCGAGCAAGAGTTGTTCATAAATATGAAGCGAGTTTTGTATTTGAAATGTCCCACGAGGACGAAATTACCCATTGCTGGCATAATTTTGATCATTACAAAGGATAATTAGGTTTAACTTTCCTTGATGATATCAAATAGCCTATTTTAATTTTAAATTATGACGATGCTCTTTTGGTTTAGATGATATGGGACTGGTTAAAAAAGTCGTAGTATTAACTAGATTTTTTTTTTGGAACTAAACGCCGACTTTTTTTCATATTACCAAAGCGAGGAAATGAAAATATTTAAACTTTCGTTTCCCCGAGTGGGAATCGAACCCACAACTTGTCGCGCTTACAGTCGCAATCTTTGGCCAATTTTTTTTTACGAAAATCATTATTATCTGTTTAATAATCTTTTTTATAACGTGTTTTTATAGCAAAATATTCTTTTATATAGAATGTGCTACTAAATTGGTAATTACCACACCGTTACTAATTCCGTTGAATGTCACCAACACGTTGTATACAATTACGGAAAATCTCGTTTTAACGTATTTTTTTATATAAGATACCTACCGTATTATAGATAGTAGTAGAAATCTCATTAGAAGGAAAGAAATGGCTTTCCAGGAAATAGTCGGGCTTCTAATGATAATAAATGAATGGTTGTAAACAGTATTCGATTAACTTGAAAGTGTAAGAGACCGTTCACAATGTTTTTTGAAGTATGTACATATATATATATGAAATATTTTTTTTTATTTTCGTAACTCAATAAAATATTTTAAATGAAACCTTTTTTTAAACAAATTAATCTTGTGTCTAAATGGTGTGATTTTTTTTGCGTCAAGCTGTATCCCGGACACAGCAGGGTAGGCAGATGAAACTCAGTGTTAATACACTCTGTTCCCCATTTTCCGCCTAATTCTGGAGGCATTGTGTGTTGCGTGGCGGAACTCAACGCCGCGCTATGCTCCGTTACCACAGTACTGGTAACCACAGTACAAGAAATTGAAAATATAAAATATTAGATTTTTCGAGTAGAAATCGAACCCACAACCTGTCGTATTTACAGTCACACAGTCACAGCCACTGCGCCTGCGATTAACCTCAATTTTAATTTATTATTTAAATTATTATTATAAACTTTTAGTAAAAATAGTGGTTTATATATGTCATTTTCTAGTTATTTTATTAAAATTTCGTCCCCTTTTGTGCTAGTAAAAATATTGAATAAAAAATAATAAAAATAAGGGACTATTACTGGTAAAACACATTAATTTTAATTGCCCAATTGTGGAAGCGACTTGTTTACGTAACGTGCGTTGGCGACTTAATTAATACATAGTCTTATCTAAGCCATAAATTTTGATTACAATTAATTACAATAACTAATAGAATTAATAAGATGACAGCAATGGTACGTCGACTGTAAACACGGTGGTTGTGGGTTCGGTTCCCACTCACTAACAATAACAATATATTTTTTTCCTTGCAAATTATAGAGATAGGTAAAACGAGACTCTAATATTAAGAATTCGCTGTCTGTCTGCACTGTCACCATGCTGCTGTATCTCATGAACCCTGCATTTCAAACAGTTGAAATTTTCACAAATTATATATTTCAGATGATAGGCTAACTTCTACAGCTAAAACATTCCCTCTTCGTCTTAATTAGTATTAAATTTATATCAATATAAAATATTTTGGTTGACGAAAATGCCAAAAGTTTTTTTATAAATAATACATATATATATTATATCGATTTATATATGAAGCCAGTCGTGGCGCAGCGGCACAAAGTGTGACTGTAAAACCGACTGGTTGTGGGTTCGATCCCCACTCGAAGAGATGAAATATTTACTTACATTTATATTTCCATTTCTTCGCGCTGGTGTCGAGGCAAAGCGCAGCGTTGGGTTCTGCCACTTAACACGCAATGCCTCCAGAATTCGGCAGAAAGTGGAGAACGGAGTGTCTTACACTAGGTTCCCTCTGTCTACCCTGCTGTGTGCGGGATACAGCGTGAAGCTGATTGATTGATTGACATTTATATATGTATATAGTTTACAAGGCCTGCAAATTGTCTTTAAAATGATAATGTTATTTGATAGCAACTAATACAGATATGAAAATAAATAATTGTTTAGTTCAAGCGTGTGAAAGCGTAATCATCTATCAGTTGAGATAGGAACTTATAACCATCACGTTTACAGACGCTTTGCACACTGCGCCATGATAGCGTCGACCGGAAACTTTTCACCGTACATCATGTTTAATTGCTACATCCACAGTTATAATTTCAAGTCTCGATCGAGGGAAGTATACATTAGTATACATAAATACATATATTCTTTACGATCTAAGTGTGCCTTTGTGCTCCATATTAGAACAATAGGAAGGGTTAGGGCGTATATAACCTTTATGTAGTTTTGATTAAGACGGTATAAACGTATGTGGGTCGGTTGCTGGAGGGCACGACATTGTTCTATAAAC
Source organism: Heliconius himera (assembly GCA_021202915.1). Taxonomy (NCBI): domain Eukaryota; kingdom Metazoa; phylum Arthropoda; class Insecta; order Lepidoptera; family Nymphalidae; genus Heliconius; species Heliconius himera. The sequence goes on along the minus strand of JAJHJA010000538.1, from coordinate 115,325 downwards.
AATGATCTATTAGCCTTGTTAGTGTTTTTTACTGTATTTGATTTGTACAATCATATAAAATAAATCATCTTCACTCACAGGGTAAGCAGAGGGAACCTAGTGTTAAGACCTCGTCCCCGACTTTCCCCCGAATTCTAGAGACATTGCGTTTAGCTTCGACACGAGAGCGAAGGAAATGGAAAAATAAATTTAAGTAAATATTTCATTTCCTCGAGTGGGGATCGAACCCACAATAAGTCGCGTGACTGGCCTTGAGGCCATATTTGTTTATTTTTAATTCAACACTGAAGAAATATTTAGGAAATGTAAAAGAATATTAAATACTTAATATTTAAAACTTATTCAGTGTTGACACAAGTGGAAAATACGTTTATATGCGGTATATACAGTGTTTATAATTTATTTTTTTATAATTTACGTTTATGAACAATTGTGTTTCATAAGACCGACCGACTCTACTGAATTTTTATGGTAATTTGAAATTGATCAGTATAAATAGCCTAAGGCCAAACGTGACGCAAGGGGTACGACGTGCGACTGTAAACTCGACAGATTACAATTTGTGTGAACTTACAGGTTCGATTTCCGGAAATATCTTTTTAGAAATGGAGTCTTGAGACTAGGCTCCCAGGTTCCCTCTGTTTATCCTGCTATGTGCGAGATACAGCATGATGCAAAAAAAAGCCTATTTTAAAAATAACAACTTGTTTCCTACTAGCCCCGTGTCCTACGCAATTCCTCATATTTATTTGTAGTGAGGGAATTATGATATATGAGGGAATGATTATTTTAACAGTACGCTTTGTAGGCTTTTTGTGTTCTAGCTGCATTAACACTAATTGATCTCTGTTTTCTCATTTTAGGGCTTTATTAACATAAAAATGGCAAAAAAATAAATAAACTGAAACACAATTAAAATTGAAAAAGAAAGAGTATGATCGGAAAAGTAGAAATAAAACGAAGAGTGATCCTACCAATTTAGAAAGACTTCGCGCAAAAGAAAGACTAAAATATTTTAAGAAAAAAGAAAAAGGACAGGTAACTCATTTCAAATACAAGCTGTATTTGAAATGAGTTCAAGGGAAAAAAGACTAAAACGAAAGAATTGAAAAAAAAAACAGTCAAACCTATAGGGATAAAAAAGGTGTGCTGTGTAAGAATTTGGAATACTCTCGTATTAGGTGTAACGCGACAGCCAAGCCTAGCCAAGCCTTTTTTCGAAAACATTCATCAAAATAGGGAGGAGCAACAAAGACCGCTGGTAATCGCTAGAACAAGAAGACAATTAAGACGAAGCAACGCTTTATGCTAAAATAAGGCAACACTTTATGCTAAAATATCCAAATTACAAAAAGCTGTTAACGACGAAAAAAAGGAAAGGTGAGAAGATTCGCAAGACGTATTAAAGATTAACTAAAGTTTCACAAATATTGCAAAATTTAAAAGTGCCTATAACCGTGAAGAAGAGATTTATTTTTTTAGAAGTTATTACTAGACAGCTTATGGACCACTACAAATATCAAAACAAACATAATGAAAAGAGGATTTTTTTTGAAGTAATGAAACCAAATCTTATGAAGAAGAATAAATTGCAAAGTTTAGCAAAACTGTTTTTCAAACATGAAACTTACAAAAGAGCCGGGTGCAGAAAATTAAATACTAAAGCGATGAAAGTCAAACAAGACGTTACTGATTTCTTGGAAAAGGACGAGAATTCAAGGATGTGTACGGGTAAATTATATAAACAATGAAAACTATATAAACAATGGAAAACTATATAAACAATGTGGAACGGATTTCCGATAGGCAATCATGTTCTGATAGGAGATATTATTATTAATTCATTGGATTTCTAAAGATTCTGATCCTAATAATTTCGTTCCCTACAAAAAAACAAAACGGGTATATTAATGCAAGACTTTATGGAAATATCAAATTTAATTCAGCATAAAATAAAAAATATTAGATCTAGTTTTTAGTAATTGTAATTTCAGAACAGAATATAGTACATTATATGCATGTCCAATAGATAAATACCATCCTCCCCTATTTATAAGTTATGAAACAGCTAACAAAGTTATATTACTACAATCGCCTGTTCTCGTTGAGTTCTGCCACTCAACACGCAATGCCTCCAGAATTCGGCAAAAAGTCGGCAACGGAGTGTCTTAACACTAGGTTCCCTCTGGCTACCCTGCTGTGTGCGGGATACAGCATGAAGGTGATAATTGTGCGACACAAGTTTTTAAGTGCCAATTATAGCTTAATTAATGAAAATTTGGCAGCAATAATCGAAATTGTGTCAATATAAACGAATTATTCTATAAAGAAATACGTCAAGTGATTGAAACTCCAAAAAAGATTATAAGGAAAAATAATTTTTATCCTAAATGGTTTTCTACAAACTTAATCAAAAGATTAGCTAAAAAAATATATACAGGTTACGTTTCAAAAAGTATGAAAACCCACTATATGAAACTGATTTCAAATTGCTTAGACAGGTGTGAACTTCTCATAAGAAAAGATTATAAAAAATACATCGATAGAGTTGAAAATAATATATCTATTAATTTTCATTTTTTAATTCATTTTTAAAATTAAAAAGTTTTGTAATAAATATGACTATTATAGTAGCTATTATGACACTATCAGCTGTTCACACTAAGAGTTTCTACGTTCACTAATGGAACAGACATTGCCAACAAATTTGCTTATTATGTTTCTAGAGTATATACTCAAAACAAAGTAGCTATGTCATTTAACTTGAAAAATAAATCTCTTAGTGAATCATTTTAATGTGGCGAACTGGTTTCTTTGTTAAATCTGAATTTATTAAGACCAAGCTTTGTGAGAAAAAAATAAAGATTTTATTATCTTTATTAATTATTATATGACCTGAAGAAAAACAAATAAAACATATTTTTGTACCTTGGCAAAATTTGCAAACGTGCTTCTCTATTCAGTGCTAAAAATTGAGGACAAACTTTTGATATAATTTAGATTTAACAGAAATAGAATTTAATTTAGAATTAGTATTAGTAGTGTTTATATTTATTATTTCCATCTTGTATGATTATACAAGATGGAATATAAACATTTGCCTTAACTTTTACATTTTTAGAATTTGTGTGACTGACGACAGAATTATTCGAAAGTTCCAAGGTTTCTATGAAATCAACTCGCTCTCTGAGAAAATTAAAAAAAATCGAAAACAATATTTGACAACGTTCATGGAACATGTTGCTGTCTATCTTATGTGTAAGAATAGTATCTCATTGCTTAACAGGTTCGCCTAATGATTCTCAATCGCTCAATTTTTTATTAATTTGATCAATTAAATTCTTTGTAATTACTTAAATTCAAATTTAAATTAAAACTACCGATGAATCTTTACGAATGTAAATCAAATGCATGATGTCGAATCGATCACAAAGGAATTTCCATTCTACCAAATAATCAGCGCATCCCTTAAGCAAAGACCTTAAAATATGAAATTTATTAATAGTATTCATGTCATCGTTATAATGAATAAGGCTTTTAATGTATCACAAAACTAACTTATTTGTAGAGGACCCACAAAATTTAGGAAGTTGAATAGTTGGTAGCTTTATGCATTTAATATGTGAATGTACACTTACCTCAGAATCTCTTTTCTTGCAGTCGGCAAGAATTTCTTGAGCTGACGATAGTGATTTATATAAAGAGATATAGTAGAGAGATTTGAACTCGCTATGTTCCGCTAACAGACTATCTATATTGTCAGTACACTCCAGTGATAATTGCACTTCATTATATTGGTCATAAATAGCCACGAGTCTGCTCAAACGCAATTGTAATTCATTTACTTCAGAAGACCTTAATGTTAAAAGTTCTAATATAAATAATTAGAGAATACCAATACTCTTCCCTTAAAATTAGCTCTTTTGTATATAAGTTCCTTATCTTCTGGCGTTACGTAAGCTAATACAGGCAACCTGGAATGTATACAAAATAATAATTACTAACTATATAAGGTACAATGAAATTATTAAAAATAATGTGGGATTATTAATTATACATGACAAGTATTTAACAAGTGTAATATATTAACTATATTTAATTATTAAAACGTAATATTTATAAATTAATTAAGCTAGTTACAATAATAATTGCTTTATTAAACTATATAGTTAAATACAAACTTTAGCGGTTATGTAAAAAGATTTTGCAATATAAGTTTTATAATTTAACAATAAAAACACATATATGTATTTTATAATTATGAAGCTTTTGAATTATGTAAACTTTATATAAAATGAAAACAAATCAAAATACACAAGTTACAATATTATTGTATAAACGCTAAGTATAAAAGTAAAATTAACAAAAAAATGTTTGATACTAACCTTTAACAATATTTGAAATCTAAAATACTACCTTAAGAGTATTGGGTAAACTAATCATCAAAATTATTATAGCAGAATATCTTTATTCCAGGTCACAAAATCTTTTTGTTCTTTAACCTTCTAATGACATTGAAAAATTGCACGTTGAGTTCCGGCTATATATATAATTCTTGATGTCCAACGTCTTTTATTATAAATCCCTTATTTATTACAATTGCTGATGCTGTTCCACACATCCAGCCTCATATATTGGGGTTTAAGAAGTATTTTACAGATACAAATGAAAAAACATTACACTCGGTACACTTGTTACAATGAGAAGCGTTTATTATGATATAAATCTGATATCGTGACGAAATACTGGTAGGGTGGATAGAAAATAAAATAATAACTTTGCTCATATAAATTGCACAGGCGTTTTATGTAAACAGACTGTATGTGACCAATTAATCAATTTAATATTAATAAAATCCATTAATAATTTCGTCAATAAATTTTAATAATAACAATCCTATTAACACTAAAAGACCTAAAACGAAGCACTCATAACAACAAACCTAAATATATTTTACAAATATCCATGGCCTTAAAAGTAATCAGGTAGCAGATTTCCTCGCAATTAAGTCGTACCGGGCTTTTGAGTCGCGAATGCCAAAGAAACTCGGCTCAAAACACTGTGGCGTATAATTGTGTCCTCTCAGTGTATACCGACGGAGCAAACGGGCGATACAAGCCTTCATTTGCAGATGCGCGAACCTTGCACCTGAAATTCAACAAGAATTTATAATTAAATTTATTGTCAAGAAATTTAAATAAGATATATTTGTTTGTCAGTACCATCTGATGTATTAAGTAGTAGACTAATATTATAATATTTTTAAAGATTCAAATTTACATTACAATCTATAGATTTATAGTGAAATTAATGAACAACTTATGAAGATTTTTTTATATATATATATATATATATTTCTATTGACTATATAATAAGCGTGTTTATTAAATTATAGGGTCTACCGAATTTAAATATTTAAAACAAATATTGTATAAAACATTTTACCTAGACAAATACGTTGTCCTTCACCAAACGGCAAATAGCTAAACTTCACAAATTTTTCAAAATTCTTTGATGCAAATCGTTCTGGATCAAATTTTTCAGGATTTGTATAGTATTTTTCATCTCTGTGTATACCAAAAATAGGAACAACTACAATCGATCCATTTTCAATTTTTATACCTCCACTAGGAAGAACAGTATTCTTGGTACACATTCGTTGCATTAAGCCAATAGGTGGATATTTTCTAACTGATTCACTAATAATCATATCTAGATAGTTCATTTTTTTGAGATCTTCATAAGAAATCCTGTCCATAGTATTATCTAAAATACTATCTAACTCATCGTGTAATCTTTTTAAAATATTGGGATGGTTAGAAAGTTCCATCAGAGTAAAGTTTAAAGAGTTAGCAGTTGTATCCACACCCGCTATGAAAAATGAAAATGCTTGTGCTGCTAATATTTCATCAGTTGGCTCTATTTGATATCCGGTTGAAAGGTCAAACATTGTCCCTTGATTCTGTAACTCTAAACATGTGTCTATAAAATCATGCCGCTTGTCTTGTAGTCTTCTTCTATAATTTAATATTTCCTTCATAATACCAATAAAAAAATCTTCGTGTTCACTAAATGCCTTTAAATTAAGTAAATTGTACAATTTTGGCCAAATATTAGCGAGAGCAAATTTCAAATTGAAGAGAAAAGTTGAATAAATTCTTTTCCAACCTTTGTCTAATATTGAAGACTCCATCGTGTTGTCAGTAGTAGAATTAATACCAAACACAGTCGCGCCGATGGTAGCTGAAGTAAACGTATGCAAGGCTTCAAATATTTCTTCACTTGTACCTTTATGTTTTTCTATATATTCAGCAAAATCTTCAGCGCACCGTTCCATTATACTAAACATATTTTTTAACTTGTGTGTAGTAAACACTGGTGTCATTTTCTGTCTTATCAGCTTCCAACGCTCGTACTCATCTATTAAAAGGAGGTTATCCGATAAAACATCTTTTGGATTCGACTTATATCCGCGACCATGAAAGCTTTGAAAATCACCTTGTAGAACAGCTTGAATATCCTCTAAATTTCTTAAAACAAGCACAGGCCTTGTTCCAATAAATGTTCCCACATATTTTTCTAATGGATAATTATCATAAATCTTTTTATAAACTTCAGGTAAGCCACATTTACCAAAAATGAAATGCCACGCATCTTTATCCACTTGTACAATATTACGTTGGATCCAGTAGTTCCGATTTTTAAAATATACGTAAAAAATTAACAGAAAGCATGCACTCGTTATTAAAATGAAAAACATTTTACTACATTAGCACCTGACATTGGTAATGAGCAAAAGCGTAATGTTTCGATGATTTTATTTCGTACAGATTATTAATTTAGGGATCGGCATACAAATAAAAGAACTTATTGAATGTAAATTTATTTTATTTCAAAAAATGATAGACAGACATTGGCAGTTATCACTATAGTGAAATGTATGAACTAAAAAGTGTAAATAAAGGAAAATGGAAAAATCCAACTATTAATGTTTTACTTTTCCGTTTATCTCTTTAGGAAAAAAGTAATTAAATGTTACGTTTTATTTTATCCTTAAAACTAAATTTTATTTAATTTTAAATTGAATTGCAATACCTAGTTAAGTTATCCTATCGCAGACGTTGAGGGTGCTTTCACAAGGAATCACTTCAGGTTATCTTAAGAAATTGGAAAACGAGGAAAATCCTGAGAAGAGTACTGCGAATATGCTGTACTAACTTAGATACTACAAGCTCTCAAAGGACACTTGTAGTAATGATTAGTAGTTGGAGTTCCAACAGATATTATTTTCAAACTATTTTCTTTTGTTGTAGGGTAGGAAAAATAATTTAGTGGTACGTTATCCGTTATCTGCAGAGTAGGCAGAAGGAACCTGAGAACCTAGCGTTGGGACTCTCCGTTACCATAACGACACTTCTCTTCCTCATTTTCCAAATTCTGGAGGCATTGCGTGGTCATTAGCGGAACTCAACGCCGCGCTTTACCTTGTGGAGGTAACTAGAGGGAAGAAACGGAGCGAGGAATCCATTTCCTAATGAAGCGAGGAGTATTAAATGTTTCATTTACCCATGTAAGAATTGAACATACAACCCGCGTTTGTAGTCACCCATGCTCCAAGACCGGCCTCTTTAGTTACTTTATCGTAAAAATTAACCTTTACCTGAAAAGACTGTACATATATTTATAAGCATTTTAGAATCATATTTTAGCCTACAAACATTTTATAACACAAATTACAATAAAAAAACTGCTATTTAAAAAAATAATAAAATATACAGAACACTATAGTATAAATTGTAAAGGATCTGTTAAATGAATAAAAAAATATTTCGTTTATTGGGCCAATTTAATTAATTAAGTAATTAAGTTAATTGTCAGATCTTTGAAATGCATTTAATAATTTTAATGTATTTTGATGCATTTTTAATATACATTTTGATAAAATAAATAATGGGTCGGGTTAAACACGTGATACTTAAAAATATTGTTGGAAAATGTGATTCCCATTTTTAATTGCTTTAAAAATAATTAAAAACTTCAGCTTCACACTGTATCCCGCACACAGCAGGGTAGGCAGAGGGAACCTAGTGTTAAGACACTCCGGTCCCCACTTTCTGCCGAGTTCTGGAGGCATTGTTTGTTGAGTGGCGGAACTCAACGCCGTACTTTACCTCGACACCAGAGCGAAGAAATGAAAATATAAATATAAGTAAATATTTAATTTCCTCGAGTGGGAATCGAATTCACAACCAGTCGATTTTACAGTCACACTTTGTGCCTCTGCGCCACGACTGGCCTCAGCCGGATCGGACCGGTTCCGAACCGGTTTATTCTAGTCTAATAATTTCCCATTTTTATTGTTTATAAAAACAATTAAAAATGGGAATCACATTGATGATGGCGGTGTTGAGTTGCATCGTACAACACATTGTATTTATAATTCGGGCGAAAAGTAGTGTTTTAGGTGCGTGATAAAACGTGAAACATTTTTTTTTTTTTTCAGAATACTGAACCCACACCTCACTTTGTAAGACCTCACTCACTCTTCCACTGCGTAACGATAGCTTCAATTTGTATTTTCTATCTCACAATGGACAATACTTCGATTTGAAATGCAGGTCTTGTTTTGTCAACGTGCAAGTGCTCTAGATCTTGAAAGCTAAGCTTAGGTTACACTACCAATTCGTTGAGTTCCTTTAGTATTAGATTTTATAGGAAAAGTTTTAGCAGCGTAAGCTACGACGTACTAGATGTTCAAGGAGAAATTGTACTTTAATTGTTTAATATAAACGGGTAGATTAGTTCGCCAGAATGTTTTTTTTTAGCTTCACGCTGTATCCCGCATATAACAGGACATTCCAAGGTTTAACCCCATTTTCCGCCGAATTCTAAAAAATAAAAATATTAAATATTTTATTTCCTCCAGTGTAAATCGAATCCACAATTAATTGTGCTCCTGCACAAGCTACGACTAGCCATAGAAGGTTTTTATGTATTATTCGAAAGAATAGATTGTTCTGTATCTCAATTTCCAAAGGGACTATTTTTTTAGCTTCACTACCAGGGCAGTCAAAATGAACACAACTCAAGCATCATAGTGTTTGTTCGCTACTCGCTTTAGTAAGAAGGCAAAGTGCGACTTGGAGTTCCGCCACTCAACACGCAAGGCCTCGAAAATTGTGCGGACAGTGGAATGTTACACACTTAACATTAGGTTCCCTCTACTTAATCTCCTATATGCAGGATACAATGTGGAGCCCAAAATAAAAACAAAATTAATTGATAACTATTTTTTTTTACAAAAAGTTGCAGACTTTGTATACAATAGTATTTCTACATTATGAAGTGAATTCATTATTATGAAAAAAGAATAATAATTTTAAGTGCTTCTGACCTAATTTTGATATTTAAGCCGAAATTTTTTTGAAATATCATTTGTTTTACTATATAAATGGTTCGTTGTTTTTATTTTACTTTTTTTTTTCTAAATACTTATAAAATAGCACTCTGGAATTCATATAAAATATTTTTTACACCAGTAGTTACGCAGGGGAACATGCGTGCGTGTAAATGTGACAGGGTTTTAGATTCGATTCCCACTCGTGAAAATGAAATATATAATATTTTCATTTCCTTACTCCTAACGAATCAAAGCACGGCACTAAATAACGTTACTCACAACGCAATGCCTCTAGTAGGCATACGAAAATAGCAAGAAAAGTGGAGAACGGAATTGTCTTAATTGGAACGGAGAGTCTTAACACTAAGTTACCAAGATCCCTCTTTCTAGCCTGCTATTTGCTGGATACATCGTGAAAGAAAAAAAATAAAAATGCTTGCTTTTTTTATTTTAATTCATAATTTAAACCAAGCTTTAATACCAATATGAATACGACAACCTACAATATAATAATAGACTTTTAATATCGTCCTAACGATGAGCATATCTTCCAGAGCTTCTCATAGATCTCATCTCATCAATATTCGATCTAAACCATTGTTATAATATGTAAGGAAATTTCTTAGGAAAACGTACTGCGGTCCTGAATTTTATTGTAAAGTTTAATAAGCTTCGTAGAAATTCAATATGAGAAAACTAGTAGTAAGATGAGAATAGATTTAGTTTTTTAATTTTTTTTTAGCTTAACGTTATAACGATAATGATATAGCAGGTTGGTTTCTAAGGCGGAAGAAAACTGGAAACCTAGTATTAACTACTGAGGAGACATTGTTTGTTGAATGGCGGAACTGAACGCTGCGATTTGCTCCGTTATCAAATCGAATGAAATAAAAATTGAATATTCCATTTTCTTAAGTGCGAATCGAACCCACAACCTGCCGCATTTACAGTAACACGTTTGTGCCTCACCAAGTTTATTATTTATATTTTTATCGACTTCACGCAGTACTGGGCATAGTACTACACTGTGTTTTAACACTAGGTTGCCAGATTTTGTCTCGGTGAAAAGCGGGAGTTTTATTTCTGGAATGTATTAAAAAAATGGTATTTTTTTTAAATAATATAACCAAATTGTAATCAATAAATTAATATAATCTGTGCATGTATAATAAACTGCAAAATCTATGTATAATTATGTAATTAACTTTTGTAGTGGTGTGGTATCAGAAAATATAAAGGCTATATTTTTTTTATTCAAAGTACCTTAAAAATTAAAAAATAATTTTGGTGCGTGGAATAATTCACGAAAAGCAGGACCATGTCTGTCCTACTCGGGACATTTAAATATGTCAATCAAAAATCGGGATGTTTCGGCAAAACCGGGAGGTCTTTCAACGCTGCTAGGTTCCCACTACCTACCCTGGTGTTTGCGGGATAAAGCGTGAATCTATTATACAACAAATATTATTTAATACACACAAAATTTATTCTAGTCTAATAATTTCTATACATTGACCCGTACAATACTTGTACCTATATATGAAACTGTCGAGCCCAAGCGACATCAAAGGCGGCACAAAAACCTTTCAGTAAATTAGTGCCTTTGAATGTTTGTATATGCCTTGTAATGTGAAAACATTTTGCTTTGGAAATATTATGTTTTAATATGACGCTCTCGATGTTCTGTTGTTTGTAATTAAATAATTCTATTTTTGTTGTAATTTTATTAAAAATATGTTTCTATATATGAAGCCGTTGTGGCGCAGCGGTACTGTATCTGATTTAAAGGGTAACTTTCGTGTTTTCGATTCCATTCGGTTGGAATGAATTTTTCCATTTCTTCGAAAAATCCATTTGTTCGGAAAATGGGCAACGGAGTGTCTTAACACTAAGTTCCTTCTTTCCTACTCCTCTGCTATACGCTGGATACAGCGTGAAAAAAAAAATGTATGTATTAGACTAATCGTCGTTTGTTTACACAGATGTTAGGCGTAAAATGAAAGATCGTGATTTTTCCCGTCCCCGAGAAATTCTAAGTTTCAACTTTCTATTTCCAGTAGTTTCATGTATTGTTTAATGTATTTTTAGGATGCCTTACCGCGTAGAAAAACAGAACCCTTATAGAATCACTTAGTGAAATCACAGATGTACACATCTAAGAAATATTTTTCTTTCTTATGTGTGGAATAACACTTTAGAAATATAAAAAATATTTAAAAAGTTACATTCTCTCTTGCTAAATGATAATCCCACGGTAGTGGAAATTTGTAAAAAGACTTCATATAGATGCTAGCATCAATAAAAGTTATGTTATAACTTTAGGTAAAAAAGCATATAGGTAAAAATTTCGAGCCCGATGAGAAAGTATGGCATAGTATGTCAGAGCGCTTGGACGGTTTACAACAGGCGCAGGTTCAAATCTCGCTACGTTCAAATGTTTATATTGTTTCTAAAAAAAGTATAATATCGTGTTCAGCTTATTAATATCAAAAATGGTCCCTTGCAGTACAGAAAAAATTAAGACATGTTTCCGTTGATCGACAATCGTGAAATTGGTACGGAAAACGAAGACCTTGACTGGTATTTTAATACTATTTAGGAGATAGCTAGTTAGTCATAACGCTTCATAAAGATTATTAATCACCCAAATCATTCCATTGAGGCCAGTGGTGGCGCAGTGGCAGGAAGTGTGACTGTAAACCGACTGGTTGTAGGTTCGATTCCCACTCGAGGAGATGAAATATTTACTTAAATTTATATTTCCATTTCTTCGCTCTGGTGTCGAGGTTAAGCGCGGCGTTGAGTTCTGCCACTCAACACGCAATGCCTCCAGAAATCGGCAGAAAGTGGGGAACGGAGTGTCTTAACACTAGGTTCCCTCTGCTTACCCTGCTGTGTGCGGGATACAGCGTGAAGCTGATTTTTGATTTTTTTAAATCATTCCATCTTATTGAATACTATATAAAAATGACAAAAAAATATATATTTCCTCAAAAACATAGATAGAAATTGAAAAAAGTCACCAGTCTATTTTAATTCCAGCATAATACGCGACTCATCAATACTGACCGACTTTCCGGATTTATTTTACGGAACAACAGACCCTATATGTCCAACTGTGTTGTGTTTCAAAGTAAAAAATATATATTTTTTAATACAATGTGTATATCTGTATGTACGTATGTTTGTATGTTTGTTTTGTTGTTGTAGTACGAAATATTAAATGTGGGCGTTATTAAAAACCTTTCATAGTATACCTTGAAAGTTAATATTACAGCAGATTTTTTTAATATAAATAGTAAATTCTGATACATTAAAAACTATTGATTATACCATATGAATACCTCATCTAAGGTCATGGATAGATAGTGTAACAGTCTAAGAGTAAACATGGCGATTGTGGGTTCGAGTTCCGCTCGGGGGAATTAAATATTTAATTATAATTTAATATTTCATTTCTTTGCTTTGGTAATGAGGCAAAGCGCGGCATTGAGTTCCGCCTCATCTCGAGAAATTGGTAGAAAGTGGGGAACGAATAAGATAGTAAAGATACTTATTTTAGAAAACGTATAAAAATTTGAACGCAGCGGGATTCGAACCCGCGCCTCCTGGAAACCGACCAGTTGAACGCAGCGGGACTCGAGCCCGCGCCTCCTGGAAACCGACCTGGTCGGTTGGTCGGTCGGTCGGAGAAACTCCAAGACAAAAAGATTTATCTCAATTTGGACCAGTAGTTCCTGAGATTAACGCGTTCAACCAATCAAACTCATCAGCTTTATAATATTAAGTGCCTATATATATATATATATATATATATATATATAAATATATATATATATATATATATATATATATATATATATATATATATATATATATATATATATATAGTTAGGAGTGCTATTTAATGTTAGGAATATTATGTTGGTTACGTATAGATTCCTATACGACACTTATTCATCACGCCACTATGACGCGATAGCGTCATCAATTATTATTAGTCTACCCTGCAACTTATTTGTGAACGATGATATAAAAGGTTGCACGGGCGTTGTACATTCAGTCTTGGCTCTGGTGATACTACTAGTACTCTGCCACTGACTAACCTCGACTACTCGGATAATTGATTATTTAGTTAATCAATTATTATCGTGATTATGAATGTGGTTAACACCTATTTGTAATTGCACTTGGCTGGAGCAGTGAAGGCGAGTGTTGATATATCGGAAAGGGTACCTGAAGCCTACACCTGTGGTCGCAAGTCCCAGGCACTGCTCCATCCATACTTCTCATCATTTAAAGGCCATAAATAATATTAGTTGCAACTACCGTCCACACTTAATGTTAGTTTAATACGACTACCCTCTTGTTATTTATCACTTCCGACATATGTGAGGAATATGTCAGGATGTACGAGCGGTAACGATAGTGTTAAGTACTTTGTGTTATTTTTATTTATTAAATTTCTAACCTGATTCCTAATTTCAGAAGTGGGATCGGAATAAACTCCGATCTTAATTACTTTAGCTTAGGTCCAACATGTCACATTAATATCAGTACATGACAACTCTCGAGTCAATGGGCACTCATCAACGGATTAATCGGTCGTCAATTGAGTCGCTGCATGTCTCTGTGTGCCATTGCGTCTCTGCGAGCCTCACGCGATGCATCTCTGCTCGCATTGGTGCGACGTGCTCGAGCTGCCGCCGTAGCTCCACTGCTGCGAGGCGATTGCGTCTCGTGACGAAATCATGATTACAACAATTTGACGATACCGCTGGAGTCGCAGATGCACCTAGTGACGCTGCTTTGAGTGTTACGAGTGAAGACAACAATCAAAGTTCCTTTCTGAGGAACTCTCCAGCAGAGAGGTTTTCAGCGCTGCTGATGACGGCGCATGGTCAGACTCACAGCAACAAAGGGGGAACTCAGTTTTGTTTATTGAGTTCAATTGGTACGTTTGGTCCCATTGGACACTTTTTATGTAAGTAAATGTTGGACGCTTCAATTGGACGTGTGGTCCCTTTGAACACATTTTGTGTAAATGAATATTGGACGCTTGGTCTGATAAACACATATAGACGCTTGGTCTGATAAACACATATAGACGCTTGGTCTGATAAACACATATAGACGCTTGGTCTGATAAACACATATAGACGCTTGGTCTGATAAACACATATAGACGCTTGGTCTGATAAACACATATAGACGCTTGGTCTGATAAACACATGATTTTTAATAGACGCTTGGTCTGAAAAGGCGCTTGGCCTCAGAAAATATCTTGACGGGCGCATGGCTCTGAAAGATTTTGTGAAGGGCGCTTGGCTCTAAATGACGCGTGGTCAATGTGGTGGACGCTTGGTCCTTGCAGACAGAAGGGACGCCTTCTGACTGTTCTGTTCACAGGTTCCAGAGTTTGGTGCACTGGACTGTAGATACTTGGATAAGAAGATTTTACAGGGTTAAAAATGAGAGCTCTCAAAACTTTTTTTTTTTTAACCTTTTATATTTCTTTTTACAGAAATTTTGATTGCCTATCTGTTTATGTCTAAACATTTATAAAGTTTAAATTCTAGATGATAAAGACAGTGAAGGTGGTACTTCTGAAGAATTTTCATGAATACAGACGAAACGACGCTAACGAGTTGGATTCTTATCGAGATGCACCAGCATGTGATCAGGCAACTGGATAATAGTTCAGCGCTGCCGAAGACGGCGCGTGATCAGGATGGCCGAGTTAGGAGTGCTATTTAATGTTAGGAATATTATGTTGGTTACGTATAGATTCCTATACGACACTTATTCATCACGCCACTATGACGCGATAGCGTCATCAATTATTATTAGTCTACCCTGCAACTTATTTGTGAACGATGATATAAAAGGTTGCACGGGCGTTGTATTCAGTCTTGGCTCTGGTGTGGTTCAGAGTACTACTAGTACTCTGCCACTGACTAACCTCGACTACTCGGATAATTGATTATTTAGTTAATCAATTATTATCGTGATTATGAATGTGGTTAACACCTATTTGTAATTGCACTTGGCTGGAGCAGTGAAGGCGAGTGTTGATATATCGGAAAGGGTACCCTGAAGCCTACACCTGTGGTCGCAAGTCCCAGGCACTGCTCCATCCATACTTCTCATCATTTAAAGGCCATAAATAATATTAGTTGCAACTACCGTCCACACTTAATGTTAGTTTAATACGACTACCCTCTTGTTATTTATCACTTCCGACATATGTGAGGAATATGTCAGGATGTACGAGCGGTAACGATAGTGTTAAGTACTTTGTGTTATTTTTATTTATTAAATTTCTAACCTGATTCCTAATTATATATATATATATATATATATATATATATATATATATATATATATATATTATTATTATTATTTTTTTAATTTTATTTATTTATCTATTTTTTACATTGTAAACACATATATAATCTTGCCAAACTCGTGAGTTTGTAGGACTCGTGAGTTTATATATATTATTATGTTACTTCGAAACACACAGCGTTGATTGAAGAAGCAGTCTCTTAATTTCGCCTATTTGCATATATAAATGGTTGACTTACCAAATAATCCTCGAAATACTTTCCTCTTTCACTTCTGCAGTGACGTTCGTCATCTATTCTCTGTGGCGACGTGCTGTCATCTGTCACTCATAGCGTCTTATAATTTTGCCGCGATCGGATGAAAAATTTATAAATAACAAAATTTTTCTCGAAAATCATTAATCATTTAGATTAATTTTGTGTTAAATATTTTTATATAAAGGAGTTTAGTTTATATTTGTTGTGTGTCTCGCAAAATGAGTGTATATATTTCAGAAGTACAGGTAAAGGAAAGTTGCTGTTTTCAGAATTCAAAATGGCCAACGATCCCTTGAAGTTTTTAGCTATTTTTCCTAGCTTACTTAGAAAATTAAAATAGTAGTCTAATTGAGACTGGTAAGTTATATTTCAGCATATAAGCTATTACATAGCTACTGAATTTTATTAGAGATTTTCTATATGATATTTTGACAAAATATTATACATTAAAAATGTCAACACTCAAGGTTATTTCGAAAATGTCTTTTAAAACATTCTATTTAACATGGGCAAGGTTAAGCCTTACACTTATTAAGTGACTTTACTGTACATTATATACAGACATAGATCTAAAATGTTTATGATAACTATAAAAAAGTAATAGTAAAGCTTATTATTCTATATATAATTACTTGCATTACAGATTGTAATAATAACATGTACCTATGTAAATAATAGTTTGAAGCATAGCTGCAATTACATTGTTTTAAAATTGTAACTTTTATTGAAAAGAGTTATGTTTTTTAGTTCTTAGGCAACAGAACTGCTCCTTGGGCCGGTGGTGGCTCTATATTCATTTTGACAATAACTGTCTATTTAATACTGAAATGCAGTATAATTTGAATTTGAACTTTATTTGTAACAACACACAACAACATTTTGTGTTAATTTTATTTCTTATAGGAATTTATTATGATAATCCTGTATTATCTATAACAGAGCTACAGCTTAGTGACATAAAAGAATGTAACTTGTCGCTGAAAATGTGTATGAACAAGAATGGTAGTATTGTGATAAACAGACAAGAGGTTGACTACTGTCAATAAGTGACTACAGACTACAGGAACTGGGAGTCTGTAATGGTTGTGCAAATTTACTCCAGCTTTTAAAGTTAGTAGTTAACAAGGAGTTGTGTAACTTTAATAAAATGAAACTAAATATCATCTACTGAGAGGGATATCTAACATTGAACAAAATTGTTTGCTTGGGCTAAACAATTTGGTAAACTGGCTGACTGTGACTATTCCACATTACTTGGATCCAGGTCTTCGGAAGAATTAAATCATTTAATGATAGAATATAAAATGTGTAATTTTGTATATTTAGTGTAATATGTGAAATTAACAGAGTTTTAATCAAAGTTTAAAATAAATAAATTGACAGTAATACATTGGATCTCATAATATCTTCTTACTTAAAGAGTTTGTAACCTAAATTAATAAATAAAAGTTTAGAAATGTAGTGTATGTGTTTTTTGCATACATTGAAAAAAAAAAAAAAAAAGGTATAATATAGATAAAAGGAAATAGATCATATAAGAAATTTATTTAAATACAAAAATAATAATAAATAAAGAAGATGATAGAACAGAAAAGGAAACTCAATTGGATAGAAATGAATAGAATAAAGAAATAAATATATTTATAAAATGTATTATTATTGCAATTGAAAGAATAACAAGTTTATTTAGTAAAAGTCATACAGAGTTACAAATTATATCATCTTGGTTGAAAAAAGGTAGACATAACCTCTATTATTTCTATGTTTATTGTTATACTACACCCAGAGAATTGTTTTTTGAGGATCATTAAAAACCAGGAGATGCATTAGCATATATTCAACTTCTTTGACTTGCTGGGAGCCTCCCAGACATTTACGATGGTTACCAATTGTAGATTGTGGTAGTAAAGCACAGGCATATCACCTGGCATTTATATGTTGTTGTGTATCCCAACAGATTTATAATGGCAATTGATCAGGACATATTTGACATTAATAATTCATATTTTAGAAATAGTAAACTAATGCTACATTTTGGCTGCTGAGTTAATCATTAAACATTGAAATATCTTTGATACAGCTACAAATCCACGATTGCTTTCAGTAAACACAATTCATATAAAATACATGAGATTATGTATTATTGGTTGTCTAAATGAAGCACTCAAATTAAATTGTGTGTGAAATTATGTTGTGTACCGTCTAAAGAAAAGAGTGTGAGTGTGAGGGTTGTTATGGAGCACAATTACTTCTGCCATTGCCTTTGATTCTTTAGGCAGATGTTGGAAAAGTGGATCTTTATGCATATTAACCAATTAACCAATACTTATATTAGTCAATAACAGACTTAGTAGGAAGTCAAATCATAAGAAGGGTATCCATAGTCTCTATACAACACCTGTAATTCTATTTCTCAACAAAACTGCAGTGTATGTAGGTTGAGTAGTCCACCTGAATGTGCTATGTTATCTCAGGAAAGCAGGTTCTGAATGAATCAGATGTGATATATAGCATGCAGATTATTGGAAATGTTCAATATTTATATAACACTAAGCATAAGGAAAATAAGCTTTCAGAGTGTGAATATAGTATTATATCAATGTGTGAAAGTAATTTTATTTTATGGTATATTTGAAAATTAAGGAACAGACCCAGGTAGTAAACTTGATGATATATCTGAAAGTTGGCAGATCGTCTGATCATCACTCTGACGGTGGTATATCTATCGAGAGATATAAAGCTGACCACCATTTGCATGCCGGAATGGCATCTGTTGCTCCAGGCTCCGGCGGCCTTATTTAATATGGAGCGTCCTAGACGTGGATTTTTCTCTGTCCAAATGGTCGGCCGTTGTGCGACTAAACGTCACTAAGGACTTACAGCTTATATTTCCAAAAAATGGGTGACTCATCAGTCATGTCTAAAGAACATCTGTTGCTCCAGGCTCCGGAGGCCTTATAAAATATGGAGATCTAAGATGTGGTGGACCATTCTCTGTCCAGATAGTGGGCTGGTCCAAATGGCCGTTGCACGACTAAACGTCACAAGGGACTCATAATAACATCTATTGTTCTAGATCTAGGAGGATATTATATTTAGACACATAATTATTTATTCTCAATTACTTTAATAACAAAAAGTTCATGACAAGAGCATTATATCAACTTACTCTACTTTAATATTACTTTTATTATAAAAGTGACACAAGTTGTGGGTACCTTAATAATTCATAGCTAATTATCAAAACCATATATAACAGAGGACAAACTTTATACTATAGATACTTAGTCACTGAGCACTAGGCCACAATATAAGAGACTTACATATTGAAAACCTAGCTGAAGACTAGTGCATTCAAATAGAAGAACCATGAAACAAGTCTGTTAAAGATTAGGAAAATCAGAAAGATACAATATAATAAAAACTGAAGGTGAGATGATCAAGATACACTTTTGATTGTAATGGTAATATTTAAACAGAAATTGAAATAATAAATAAATATTAGGAATTGAAAGAAATACCATATTTTATTGTTATTAAAACAGAAATTGGAAAAGATACCAGACTTGATATAGACAAGTAAAACTGAATGTATATGTATTATAACCTGATGGCAAGGTGCTAATGTGACAGACTGAAAGTACACACAGACAGTGGTTACTATACATTATAATTATAACTTTCTGGAAGCAAAGCACAAGGAAATTGTGGCACACCATAATATTATTTTGTTGTACTCTCACATTGTGATGTATCAGAATATCTAATATATCAGTCAGTATTCATTTTATTTTTAGGTTCAAATGTTTGAAGGACCAATCAGTTTTGATTTTTATGTAGGCATTTTTATATCAATAATGAATTTTATTAAACCAGCCACTTAAATGGTCTTAATTTTGAAGGAGACATATTTCTCTTGTCAGCAAGAAAGCAGCAGCAGCATTTGATAATAATAATGATTAAATATATTAATTTATTAAATGATGGTCTAAATATTCAAAGAGACAACAACTTTGACAACAAGAGGAAATTTTAAAAAGATATAATAATGATATATTTCAGGTATACTGGAAGAATTAAAGGTTTCAGATAAGTAAACAGTAATAAACTCATTGAAAGAATAAAAAATTTCAGATAAGTTAATAATTTCAAAAGAGGTTTTTTTTGTGAAGTAAGTTTATTAATATATAATGAAATGATTATGTGTAATAATCTATTATTAAGTTGATACAATATGATTTATTATATAAACATCCTAAATTATTTGAGAAGATATTTTGATATTACTATACGAAACTTTGTTCTAACTTAGAGAAGAGCTTATACCATTAAATAAAGGTTTTATGATGAAATAATTAAAGAAAGATCACCAGTAAAACTTTGTTAAACAGTATTGGTAAGAAATGTCTTAATAAGGGTATTCAGTTATTTGAAAAACTTTAATGTTTTATAGGTAAATTAAAAATTCACTTTTAATATAGGTATATAAAGTTAATTTTCTTTAAGATCACATAGCGTCTGCATCCTTTGTCTGCATACATTCTCTTTCACCAGCAGTAAACAAACAGGTCTTCAATCAACGCTGTGTGTTTCGAAGTAACATAATATAGCTGTTTTGCATTACAACAAAACAGTTATTATGTGTATGAAGAAACACACAGCGTTGCAGCAAGGTTCTTGCTGGTGAGTTATGAAGACTTCTATGAGTGACAGATGACAGCACGTCGCCACAGAGAATAGATGACGAACGTCACTGCAGAAGTGAAAGAGGAAAGTATTTCGAGGATTATTTGGTAAGTCAACCATTTATATATGCAAATAGGCGAAATTAAGAGACTGCTTCTTCAATCAACGCTGTGTGTTTCTTCATACACATAATAACTGTTTTGTTGTAATGCAAAACAGCTATATTATATTGCATATACGGCAAACTGCCAAACTTGGAAGTCGACACCGCCGTTTAATTGACTTGTATGTGAAAAGATGCCAAATTAGTTGGGTACTTATATAAACATTTTGATATATACCCGCTCTGGTAATAATATAAACGCGGCGTTAATTTCCGCCACTCAACCCGTATTGCCCATAATTATGGCGGAAAGTTGATAACGGAGTTTATTGACACTAGCTTCTCTTAGTGTACTGCAAAGTTAGATAACATGAGTAGATGAAAAAATATCATCCATACATTATATATCGAAGTGTGACTGTAAAACCGACTGCTTGTTGGTTCGATCCTCACTCGAGGAGATGAAATATTTAATTAATTTATATTTCCATTTCTTCGCTCTAGTGTCGAGGCTAAGCGCGGCGTTGAGTTCTGCCACTCAATACAAAATGCCTCCAGAATTCGGCAGAAAGCAGGGAACGGAGTGTTTTAACACTAGGTTTCCTCTGCCTACCCTGCTATATGCGTGATACAGCGTGAAGCTGATACATTATAAATTTGTTTATTTTTTTTGCTATAGCCCTTAGCCTTAGCCCGCTATTTGCGGTAGAACGTAGTGATAAGCTGAAGGAACCTAGTGTTAAGCCACACTGTTATCTATTATCCGCCGAATTCTGGAGGCTTTGGGTGTTGAGAAATTAAACGCTGCGTTTTGCCTCGACATCAGAACGAAGAAATGAAAAAATAAATTTAACATTTCATCAAGTGGGAATCGAACCTACAACCTGTCACGTTTACGCGGTTATACGCGAGAGCACATGCGTGTGACACATGTGTTATTTATAGATATAGTATTTTCATTTAAATTAAAATTAAATATATTTTCATATTAAAAAATATGGCAATATATTTTTATATAAAAAATATTCTTCATTGTAATCTTTTTAAGCTTCCGGTGTTGAAAAAAAGGAAAAATGTTATGTAATATAATTGTATAATATAAAGTAAAATAAATTAATATTTAATATATAAAATTCATACGAATTTATATTTGGCATGTTGGTCCTAATATATTAATATGTATCGGAGTGTAGGGGATACGACTTCTTAAAAATTCCACGGGCAGAGGGAACCTAGTGCTAAAACATTCTGTACCGATTAAGACTCTTTTGTTCCCCAGTTCCCTAGAGACATTACGTGTTAGGTAGCGGAACTCAACTCAACTTTGCTTCGTTACCAGATTGAGGAAAATGAAAATGTTGAATATTTATTTCTTCGAATGGGAATCGAATTCACAACCTGTCACCTTTACGGTAGGGTCCCTGCACTGCGACTGCTTTGTCATTTTTTAATTAAAATCAGTTAAAGTCGTCAAAGACATTAATGTTAAGGGAAACTTTTTCAAAAAAAAATAATAATTACCGTAGATTTTAAAGTATTCTCAGCGTCGCGGCCTCCGCGGGGGTGTAACCAACAAGAAAAATACCACTCACCCAGAACTTTGCACTCTCATTAAAACTTCGAACAAAAATTATATAAATGACATCGGTCTGTGTATATTTTTTCTTTTGCTGTTTTAACATTGTTGATATTATGTTCTGGTGACGGTTTTCGTTTTTCTTTTTAATTATTGTTTTTTTTGCTTATCTTTTTTTTTGAGAAGTTGTATGAGTTTATATGGATATAAACATGTTTTTTTAATTTTTTTTAGGTAGAACACTCTGGTCCTAGCTGTTTGCTCGTTCGTTTGAAATGTTTTGTGTTGAGCGGCGGAACTCAACGCTGCATGTTGTCTTTTTAGAGCGGGCAAATAAAAAAATGCATTCCCTGGAATGGGAATCATACCCATTCCCGATATGATAACAGTTTGCCGCTGGATAACCAAGATGAAATGGCCAACTGGCTTCATTTTTCTTAATTTCAACTCACTAACGAACTAAAATCAACAAGGTTGCTTTTTTGATCTCAGGAACTGCTGAAGGAATTATTTAAAAAAATCCATAAACAAAATTAATCCAGGTGGAAACACAAGATCGTACGTTGGTTAGAATGGCCACTTAAAATGTGTCATGTGTCATGTGTCACATGAAGAGACTCTGAATAGAGTAAAAGCTGGTATCCTAATAAAACCGTTACAAAATTATATTATTATAAATGATGAGGCCCTAGTACATCACGCAATGCCTCAATAATTCAGCGGAAAATGTTGAATAGAAATGTCTTAATAAAAATTAAGTGTCTTAACACTAGGTTCCCAGGTTCTCTGTCTATTCTGCTTTATGCAAGATAGTTAAAGTGTGATGTAATGAAGAAAAAAAAAATAATCGTCATAGCGCAGTGGACCAATGTTTGACTGTAAGAACGACTGTCGTGGGGTTGATATTCGTTCGGAACAAATATATATTAAATTTATTTTTCGTAGATATGGTGCGGCGTTAAGTTTGTATGATACCGTTTAAACTTATATACTAAATAACAATACTTAAAACGCAATGTTTACAAAATCTGCGGAATGTGGGGAACGTAGTGTCTTAACACTAGATTAGTTCTGTTTATGTTGCTGCGGGATGTAGCGTGAATTTTTAGTTGTTATATTTTTGTAGTGATTTTTTTAAATAATAATTATTATTATACTCTCCTGGCGATGTCATTGAATAGTAAAATTTAATATTAAACTCTCAGAAGACTAGGGCTTTAGAGTATACTTCGGTACCCAAAAATCAAAACAAAAAGATGCATTTTCAAGCACATTCGCAATAATATCTGCATTTTTGTACATTCTCCTTTTTATTTTTTTAATGGGAGAGGTCAACGATCATTATCATAGTGCCGTCACAGACAGTTGAAAGAAAAGTTTTAAAAAAGAATAATTTATCTTTTTTTACGTTCCCATATAAAATATACTAGGATTTAAATTGTATTTTTTAGTTTTATGCAGCTCCCGCATCTAGTACAGTAGGTAGGTATCTACAAGTAGAACCTAACAGAATAACAACCTCACATTTTTTAGAGTGGGGACAAGACGGGACCCATATAATTTCATCATGTCCGTTAGTCCTTCCATGCATATGTCACAGTCATTTTACCCGGAGAAGAAAAAGAACGTGGAGAACTAAAGTATCTTGATACCCATCAATGTTATTGAGAGACTCGGGGACAAAGAGTCTTAATACCAGTTTCCCAGGTTCCCCTTGCGTACTCTGCTATGTTGAGATACAGCGTGAAAATATATTTTTTTTTACCCGAATGAGTGTGGGAGCCACACTCATTCGTTCATCGAGTTCACAGTCAAATGATTGCCTTAATGCGCGCAGTGAACGCAGTACAGCGTTGAGTTTCACCACTTAATACGTAATGTTTCTAAAATTGAGCGGAACGTAAAGAACGGAATGTCTTAACACTAGATTCTCTTTGCACTGAAAGTTGCTAAAATTAAAATTTAAAATTAGCTTCACGCTGTATACCGCATACAGCAGGGTAGGCAGAGGCAACCTAGTGTTAAGACACTCCGTTCCCAACTTTCTGCCGAATTCTGGAGGCATTGCGTGTTGCGTGACAGAACTCAACGCCGCGCTTTGCCTCGACACCAGAGCGAAGAAATATAAATATAAATTTAAGTAAATATTTCATCTCCACGAGTGGGGATCGAACCCACAACCAATCGGTTTTACAGTCACACTTTGTGCCACTGCGCCACGACTGGCCTCAAAGTTGCTAAATATAATTAAATATATTTTAAATTTGTTGATTATGATATAATAAATAATTATGATAAACACGAGTTAATAACTTAAGTGTGTTATAATTACTCAATTAAGTTTACATTACGCGTTTATTATTTAAAGATTTAAAATAGCATAAAAGAATGTATAAAATTAAAATTAAGGTAATAATTCAAGGTTCCAGCTTCTGATTAAATCACTGACGTAAAAAATCAAAACCGTATAGATTTTTTCATTTAGTTGTAATTTTAACCGACTTCTGTAAAAAGAGAAGGTTATCAATTCGACTGTATTTTTTTGTTTATACCTCAGAACTTTTGACTGGGTGAACCGATTATGATGATTAATTTTTTATTTGAAAGTGTTTTTTAGTGCTTCCCCTGTGGTTCATTATTTATTAATTAAATCTTTTACTGATTATACAACTATTTTATTATTAATTACAATTCTTCAATATGTACATTAGGATTTTGTGGGATTATTATTAGGGGAAAACCGGGAGACTTGCCCAGATGGGAGAGTTGAACCATTTTTCGAAAATGTATTTAAATTTCAGGTGAACAAAATGTTAATGCGTTCATGGGGTCATATGCAAGAGGCTAATAACGTGTATGCCACAATTTTTCATCAAGGCAATATCATTTGTCAAATTGAATGTCAAACGTGTTTTTCTTGCTGCGGAGTATTTTTAAAATGTAAGTATTTTTTGTAATTGCTATCATATTTATTGAAGTGCGTAGTGCGTGTTATTATTATTATATTACTGGATAAATATATAATATATAATCTACATATATAAAAGGACATGTACCTGACTGACTGAGGTACGACGCAAGCACAGCCGTAACCGCTGTGCGTAGAAACGTGAAATTTGGACAGATGTTTATTTTCATAATCTGGACCTCCACTAAGAAGGGATTTTGAAAAATTTTAACCCTAAAGGGATGAAATAGGGGTTGAAAGTTTGTATGGTTTTTTTTAAATCGGCACAGATTTTTATAAAATTTGATATTTAGACTCTTAAAAATATTTAATTGAACACGTGTTTCATGGTTTTTTAGAATTCACACCCTAAGGGTTCAAATAACGGGTTGAGACTTTATACGGAAAAATCTTTAAATCACCACCGATTTTTATAAAAATTTAAATTCAGACTGTTAAACATATTTTATTGAACACGTGTTTCGTGGTTTTTTTTAGAATTCACTCCTAAGGGTGCAAATAAGCGAGCGAAGCTGCGCGCGCCCACTAGTACATAATATATTTTAACGTGTGTAAAGTGTTTTATTTCTATGAACACAGGTTTTTCTATGCCTTAAAAGTGAGATTACTGTAAGCGGAGAGTTGAACAAGAGTGGGTGCGGGAGACATGGTCAGGTAAAGAGAACAAAATTCAATCTGTCCATGAAAACCTAAAAAATAATAATAAAGTAATTAATATGAAAAACACTGTATAAGTAAATATATTATAGATACCATATTTTTTCAAACAGTTTATTATTGTAATCATATGCAATAGTAAAACAGGGTAATTATTGTGTAAGTTTAGTAAATAAAAATATTATAAGTCAAGCTAAAATTTTTTTTCTCATAAATAATATTATGGTCTGTATGTGGTGTGATCTGTATGAGGCCGGTCGTGGCGCAGCGGCACGAGGTGTGACTGTGAAACCGACTGGTTGTGGGTTCGATCCCCACTCGAGGAGATGAAATATTTACTTAAATTTATATTTCCATTTTCTTCGCTCTGGTGTCGAGGTTAAACGCGGCGTTGAGTTCTGCCACTCAATACGCAATGCCTCCAGAATTCGGCAGAAAGTGGGGAACGGGAGTGTCTTAACACTAGGTTCCCTCTGCCTACCCAGCTGTGTGCGGGATACAGCGTGAAGCTGATAAAAAAAAATAATATTATGTTCAACTATTTATAAAATTAACTAATGTTAACAAGACGTATTGTTGACTTTTTTCCCTTTCAAATTGCGTACGTGGCGTACAGTTTACTTTATGACTCGATGTATGAAGCTTAAGCCAAGCACTGTTTGCGGACGATTTATGTAAAAACGCGACGTGTTTATTCAAAGTTCGGTGAACTCGGGAATTATAGTGGAAAAATTATATTTTTGTATTTTTCAAGCTATTTACTAGAATGAAGATAATATAATTTAATGTGAAAAAGATGTCAGTGTCAAATGTTTATATAACTTAACATTATTTTTTAGCTTCACGATATATTCTGCAATATGCGTGTAGGGTAGGCAGAAAAAACTTACTGTTAAGACACTCCGTTCCCAATTTTTGGTGAATGGGAAAAGGTTTTATATATTGAGCGGCGGCAGCGGAGATCATCGCTGTATTTTGTACGACGTGAAAATATATATAATTATTCCCCGAGTAGGAATCGAACTCACCATCAAATAATTAATATTTCATAATTATTTTAATTTTTTCGCTTTGTTTACGGCACAAAAACTTGGGGTTGAGTACCGCCACTCAATAAGTAATACCTTAAAGTTTTTATTTAAGAGGACGAAATGTCTGACTTCTAGATTTCTCAAAAAAATATTTACATTATAGAACGTTTATTCAAATAATGCACTAAGAAATATATGTATATATATACTAGCGGACCCGGACGCGGCTTCGCCCGCTTGAGCTATACGAATGCTTATTAGATATATTTATGAAATTGTTTATGAAAATATCTAATTTGAATGAAAAAAATTAAAAGTAAACGTAATCACATTAAAATATTTATAAAAAAAAAATAAACAGAACCAGCTACATTATTAATATCATCAAAGTAAAATAAATATTTAAAAGAATTAAAATTAAATGTGTTGTGCTATATTTTTGCAAGTGCATGTGGTTATTTATATAATACTTAAATACAATAAAAAATATTATATTTTTTGTCTCTGTCTGTCTTTCTATTTCCCTGAGCTAATGTCCAGAATAAGTAAACTGATTTTTATTGGACTTTCAGTGATCGATTTTACTGATTTACCCGGGAAAAATCTTTTTACACGTTTTCCTTGCGCGCGTACATACTATATGAAATACCTAACTAAAGTCCTTTCTACATTAAATATGATAAGTTTTGCGAGCAATATCAAATAAAATCCCAAAAAACTAAAACCATATTTTATTAAGTGTATAACAACGCAATAGATAACCATACAAGATGAAATAACCAACAATTCTTTCCTTAAATAATAAGTACTTAAATAATATTATGCCGCTGCCGCAACTTACACCACACCAAGAAATTTATGAAAATCTAACTATACTACTACTCGAATAAGCGAAGAACCAAAGAAAAATATAAATTAATTATAATTACAAAAAAAATAACAGCAGTTCGAAAATGTATGAAAATTTACAAAACTGTCAAAGTCATCTGCCCGTTCGCGTCGGTCATACTATGCCGCTCGTAGGCTAGGTCATTGCGAATCAGTGACATCTCCTTAATTATTTATTAGAATGTTATACAGTAAACTATAATTTCAATCCAGATGAAATGTTAAAAGTGACTATTATATTCATTTTCATAAGGATCAATATCAAATTATAGAAAATACATACAACAAAAACCCGATAAATATAAATTAATTAAAATGATTACTTTTGCTTAACCTTCAGAGATAAACATAGTATATGTATAGCGGACTTTTTTAAACATTAAAGAACAATATTTTTGTAAAACATTGTTTTTATGTATCTCATAAGGTTGAGTCGGCGCCCGCCATGTATGCGTTAAGCTCATTTTGGGTGACGTTTGCTTATAACAACAAACAAACTTTGCAAACCGTTGCTTAGCAACGGTCGGTTGTTATTAACATGGCGGAATAAATTGCATGTCAAACTAAAAAGTATTTTAATATATTAGTATATATCGACAATATTACAAATATGAGAAAAAAAAGTAACCTATGTTCATTCGAAGACCCTTAAGTATCTCTTTATGAGTATTTTATCACAATTGAATTAGCGGTTTGGCCCTGATTGCGTAACAGACAGACAGACAGACAGACAGACAGACAGACAGACAGACAGAGTTACTTTCGAATTTATAATATAGGTATGGATATCTATACATACATACATGAACTAATTCTCAAAGGAACTTAGTCCAATTCAAGATATCGAACATTTCCTAAGCATGACCGTTTAATTAACTATTCAAGTTGGACTTAAGAATGTATCATAGTTACCTAACCTTAGGGATTCTTGGGGAATGGAAACTATTTGGACCATTTTTATTTATGTACTAGCGGCCCACTCGCGGCTTCGCCCGCATACTACTTATATTCTTTTATTACTTGTCATAAGGTAATATAAATTATACATTCAATAATTTTAAGAAAGTGTAAGCATTAAATGGCTGCTTGCGAGGACGAAATCGGGCGGCAAGGGCGCCCCCAGTAGGACTCGTGCCTGGGCTTGCGGCCGTAAACGGAGAGTTGAATTATTTTAATTTTTTTTCAAAAAGTATACGTTCAAATTATATGCTATTAAAGCCAAAGCTGAATATATCTTCATAAAATTTCCTTGATGATGGAATAACTTTCACTCGTTTTAATATCTTTCTAAAATAAAAAACGTGGAAATATCACCTTGCAATTTTCAATTATTTTTTGTCACAAAATGCCTTGTAATGACTTATTTATAAGAGATAGTAACGATATTGAGGACTCTTTTTAGAACTAATAAAATAGAACATTTCTTCTATACAATGTACTGACATATATTTTATTAGTTTTGCAGCGCACGCGCTTACAGCTATTCGATGGCGTTCGTTATTATTGTTTTTTCGTTATTTATGGCTAACTAAGACTTACACCGTAATGTTAGTTATAGCACTCCTAAAGAACGTAGTTTTCATACAAAAATAAGTAAAATATTATAAGATGAGGCCAGTCGTGGCGCAGAGGTGTGCGGCTGTAAATGCGATAGGTTGTGGGTTCGATTCCCACTCGAGAAAATGAAATATTTTTATTTTCTCGATTTGGTAATGAGGTGAAGCACGACGTTGAGTTCCGCCATTCAACACGCACTCCCTCCAGAATTTAGTAGAAAGTGGGCAACGGGAGTATTTTAATGAGAACGAATTCATTCATAGTTCGAAAGGTTCTCGCTGCCTATCATGTTCAGTGTGGGATACAGCGTGAAACTCAAAAAAATTGTAAATTGAAATTCAATATACCAGGTGGACTATTCATATTACCTCTGCCTTAGTAATATATTTATTTAAATATATTATATATATAATATAGGTAATATCAATTTCACATGGAAAATCGGTAATTAATTGTATTTAAACATATTATAGTTTATAATATGTCGATGTCGATGCGTCCATAATTTAAAAGCTGTTTGTTCTGTATAATTATATATATTGAAATGATTAATTAATAATATGTGTATTATATATGAGGGCTATGAAGCGCAGTGGGAAAATCGACTATAATCTCGACAGTTGGGAGTTCGATTTCCATTTGAATTATTTATTATCATTTAATGCTCTCGCCAGATAAAGCGTGGCGGTGAGTTCTTTGACTAAATAGGCTGTCTTGAAAACTAGTCGGTGTACCGGCAACGGAGTGTCTCAACATCCTCAGCCAACCTTAACTTTACTTGAATTTTATTATACAAAATACCAATAAAGAAAGTTGTGAAGTAAAATCCAAATATTATTATTTACATATTTAATATATTTGTCAAGTATCATATCAGTAGCTTTTCATGAAAATGATTAAATATGCAAATTTAAAATAGTTTGTTTAAAGTAAATCAATTATACAAGCGTGACAGTTTTATTACTGTGCAAAAATTAACTGAGGTTGTTGTGGCGCAGTGGCACAAAGGTGTAACTATAAACCCGACAGTTTTGGCTTCGATTCCCATTCGGGGAAATTTATTCACTTTGACGACAAGGCAAAAAGTGCGGCGTTGAGTTTCGCCACTCAATACGCAATGCCTCCAGAAAGCAGCGATAAGTGAGAAACGGAGTGTTTTTATACAAGGTTTCCTTTGCCTACCCTGATATATGCGGGATACAGCGTGAAACTATAAATAAAAATAACTAGCCACGTATATAGAACATTAATATTTTTTATATAGCGCTTGTATTATGAGCGGAATGCAGAGGAAACCAGTGATGTTGTTTTGCATTTCTATTTTCACATTATAATAGTTATTTTGGGGTGGTACAGTCAACTATGAAATTACAGGTAATATTTCCGTTATGATAGCTGTATTTTTTCTAGATGACTAATAATGTATCACCTCCTAAAATGCTCAGATTTCCTTATCTCCAGAATTACTAGCCCAAATATGATAAAATTTTAATCGTTTTTCTCTCGAAAGGATCTCGATATTACTTTTGGTTTTTGAGAAATTTGTGGATACGCAAAAACGCTTACGAAAATCTCACCCGGTTCAAGAGTTTTAATAGATAATAATACTCAAATAATTCAATTGCATAAGCCAAACTGATAATCTCCTTTTTTTGAAATCGGTTAAGAAAGTCTAAAAATAAATACATCCATATATATTTACCGCAAGTTTAACGAGAAAATACTGGCGTATTACATTACGAAGGGAACGGTTGGCCGTAAATCCGGTTTACACTCTGCTAAGTAAAAACAATGTCCTTCTAAGACCCCTTAAAGTTAAAAACCTTTAGATAACGATAATATGTTCGTTTTTAAAAAGGACAGTCGTGGCGCAGGGGCACAAAATGTGACTGTAAATACAATAGGTTGTGGGTTCGATCTTCACTCGAGGAAATTGAAAATTTCATATTTTCAGTTTCTTCGCTCTGGGGAACGGGATGTCTTAAGACTAGGTTCCCTCTGCCTACCCTGCCATGTGCGAGACACAGTGTGAAGCTGAGATGTAATTATTGATAAGACTTTTCGCATTTTATTTTTTAGGAAAGACCTCAGATTTAATTTGCTTTGCGATTAACGATACAACGATAAATTGTGAACGAATTAACCCTATTTTACTAACCTTGGTCGAATCAACGACGCAGTATTATAAAGACCGTGTTAACTATTGCGCGCTGCTTTGCTTTGATAAGTAAGGTTTGTATTAACGTGATTTTTTAACATTTTGTATATTTTACGCTTATGTATGCATATGTGTATTTTACGCTTTTTATTAATCGTGAACATTTATAAATAGCTTATAATATCAATGATTTTTTCAAGAAAATTTATCGTGTGGTGAGGATATCAATGTTGATCTAGTTTATGAAACTTTAACAAGTAATACTTCAACATCTAATACTGAAATCGAACAAAATAATAAAGTTAGTGTGGCTATCTATCAAACAAAAACAAGGAAAATATGTCCTTTTAATTGCTCATTGAACATAAAATAACTAAAACTATTATTTACCTTCCTATGACCAACATGTCCTTGACGTCTGTCACAAATGTATATATAGTAGTTGTTTAAAGACATTTGCTTATTGTACAAGTTAATTTAACTCTTTATTTTCAATATTTAATTTTTCAAAAAAAATAAAATGAAATTAAATTAAATTAGCTTCACGCTGTATCCCGCACACAGCAGGGTAGGCAGAGGGAACCTAATGTTAAGACACTCCGCTCCCCACTTTCTGCCGAATTCTGGAGGCATTGCGTGTTAAATGGCAAAGCTCAACGCCGCGCTTAACCTCGACACCAGAGCGAAGAAATGGAAATATAAATTTAAGTAAATATTTGATCTCCTCGAGTGGGGATGGTATATATATATATATATATATATATATATATATATATATATATATATATATATATATATATATACACACATATATGTATACGTAATGGAATTTTATAAAACCTCTAAGCCCCTTTTGTAATTACCGTGGTTGAAACGGCGAAAACATTAGTTATAGGTGTTGTAAAATAAAGAGAAAGTTAAAGGGTTAAATCTTGTTTTTTTTTATGCTTCATGCTATATTCTGCATAACAATAGCGGCACTTCATCTTTCCGAAAAAGGAAATATGAAATATTTTCATTTATCAATTCTGTTAATAATAAAAGGTCTTGGTGAATTCTCCACCCCAAACGCACAAATTGTCTTAATACTAGGTTCCCTTTGCCTACCCTGCTATATACGAGATACAGTGTGAAAGTATATAGTGGAAATAGTGGAATATAGTGGAAATAGTACATTACTAAGTTTTACTTTGAAAATATAATATAATCTAGTACACACATATCATAGCTTCCAGAGCCACACTGATGCGATCTGCATATAAAATATCTTATTACAAATTCTATTACAATTTTGCCATGATAACCACCATTAGTGTGCTTCATTTATTATTATTGAAACGATTTTGGTATGTTTAATATTTATTTATACTCGCCAATAACTTTTAGTCTATATTTATATATAGATGAAAGTAGAAAAAGGTCGACGACTAGGCCAGTCGTAGCGCAGCGGCACAAAGTGTGACTGTAAAACCGGCTGGTTGTGGGTTCGATCCCCACTCGAAGTGATGAAATATTTATTTAAATTTATATTTTCATTTCTTCGCTCTGGTGTCGAGGCTAAACGCGGCGTTGAGTTCTGCCACTCAACACGCAATGCTTCCAGAATTCGGCAGAAAGTGGGAAACGGAGTGTCTTAACACTAGGTTCCCTCTGCCTACCCTGCTGTGTGCGGAATACAGCGTGAAACTGATTTGATTTGATTGATTTTAGAAAAAGGTGTCTTGTCTTACAGTGGGTTCTCTTTGCTTAACTATTCGCGAGATAGAGCGGGAAGCAAAAAAAACGAAAATCCATTCAAAAATTTGAAGTAACCATTGCGGATGAGTTTCGCCATTGAAGACTCAATGTCTACAGAATTTAGCGGGAAGTGGAGATTGGAAGTATCTTTATGTGAAAGGAGAAGAAGAAGTAGGTATCTTAACACTAGGTGCCCAGCTACTACCTACTGCAACCGTAAGTACTGTGGGTAATTTTACGTTTTCTAAAATTTACGTTGAACAAAAAATAACATTTTAAAATTTCTATACGACAGATATAACCCATTTACATTACAAATTATTATAACATTCTTTTATATAATATTATACAATAAACTGTTTAAATATTCGCTACCTCTTCGTCCATGCAGCCGAAGCACCTTCATTATTCTCTAACGATATCGCGTTAATCCTAATAAACTATTGGTTTTTGTCTTTTTAGTGTTATGCAGTCGGGGCTTTTGTTTTTTTTTTAATATTTTTTTATCAGAATGGTGATTTGTGTTGTTTATTGATTTGTGCGGACACTGGAACATAAAATAGCATCACATACCTACTAATCGTATACCAAGTCGTAGAAGTGGTATACAATATGTCAACGACCATCGTTATACAAGTCAGCATCAGTGATGACATATTAAGTTAATATCTTCTTCAGTATTATTATTTTTGTCAAAGTTAATTTTGATTAACAATATGTGTCACCCATACACATTTGCAATATCCTTTTATAAGAAATTCGATCCTAAAATATCGTACCATTGTACATTGGCTTTGAATTTTTATATTATACTAGCGGCCCGCCCGCGGCTTCGCCTGCTTAAACTACATGATTATGGACCTGATAAACAGAACTGACTGACAACTATAATGACTTCTAATAGGATTTTTTTCCGTTTTACCTATGTTATGTACGTCTCATCATAATTTTAAAAATCTGTTAAATGTGCTGATGTCAGTGAATAATTCAATTTACTCTTTCAGAAACAGTCTTAAATGTTAAATTATTGATTTGAAGGATTCATAATATTCTTTGTAAAGTAACTGTAATGATTGCATATTAACTCCCGTACAATTTTTAAATTAGTTACATATATTATTAGCTAAATGTACAATTGGTAAATATGTAGTTATTACAGAGTACACGTAAAAAGGCTGATTTTAGGCATTTTTATATAGGTAGATTTATTTCAAACGAACCAAAGAATCTATGTATTTATAAAATATTACTTTGAAGATCAAATCGGTCTTTATATATATATGTTGAATTAATTACGACTTAAACTTAACTGTTATGATTTATGAAGGTAACAACGACCTCATTCACTAACAATTCAATTTTGTTTACTTTATTGTCTGTACTCTGAACAATAGTGCTTTAAAAATGTATATTTTTATCAACAGTCATATAGCCAAGACGTTTCCCGACTGTTAATCCTAATAAACTATTAGGCTTGTTTATTTTCTTTTTAGTTTTATGGCGTCTCACAGCCGTCATGATTGTTTTTTTAACATCACCTATCTAAGAACACTTGGGCTGCTAATACGAATCTAACGATATCTCAATTATGTTAATATGTTCAGCGGTTCTGGAGATATGAGGTAATAAAGAATATTACATACATACATACAAGATACGCGTGAAAAACATAATTGTATGATACTTTTTTAATGCTACGAGTATTAAGGCCGAATTAAACAGTAGGTTTTCATTTTAGACAATTAGAGATATAATAATAGAATAGAATAGAATAGATCAACTGAGCTACAAGAAACAAAAGAAATTGGATCGTTAGCAACACGTATTTAATGTGATTGACATATTTGTTGGTGTAGAACTTTAAGAGATTAGATGGTCAATAAAATAATTTAGAATATCAACTCATATATTAATAGGATAGAATAGATACACATAGCTTGTAATGCTAGTTGGTAAGACTAATGTGTGACCGATGATAAACTAGATGTTTCTAATCAGCATTGCCAGATATCCCGATTTTGGCGGAATGTCCAGATTTTGAGCTCAAAAAATAAATAGACATAATAAATGAAATCCTTATTATTTTTTTGTCTCGCTTTTTTATGTAAAATGTTAAAAAATCTCGCATTTTACCGAGAGAAAATCTGAAAACGCTAATATACAAATAACTGGCCACCTCTGACTGATTCTTTTATATTTAGAATTGTAATTTGAATTCAGAACGAATTTTGATTTTGTATTGTACATTGCTGAAAGATATACCATGCAGTGTTGATATAGACATAAAACTATAAATTGCGACGAATATAAAACTTAATAAAATAATATTGTTAGTGAAATGTATTATATTGTCTGGAAGAGATGGCTACTTAGCCATAAGGCCACCTTTTTGTACATTTGTTTTCTTTTCTGTTTTTTTTTGTGTATTTTATATAAGTGGTGTACAAATAAAGAAATAAATAAATAAAATATATATTACTAATATCGTATAAACTTTGAGAATAATAATGAAAATATCTAGACTACGAGGAGTGCAATAAATGATTACAGCTATTATCTAGCTATTACCTATTAGTTATACCAATGTGATAAATAATGTGAATGTTTAAGGCGAATATTTTTAATAAATCTTTTTAGATTATATAAAATACCGTCATAGTTAGTATATATATTATATATATAGGAGAGAGTAACCCATATTGGAACGGCGCTTAAATTGGACCAATGCTATATCTCAGTCAATTAACTTCATTTTATTTTTCTGGTACCACAATATGCGACGGTAGTGCCACTAACACTCCGCCATTTTGTATTGACGTCGAACACGCATTATATATATATATATATATATATATATATATATATATATATATATATATATATATATTCTGTACTAATGTGACAAATCTAGGGATTGAAGATTTGGTTTAGGTTTCGGGGAAAGTGCCTAAAGTTATTTTGGGTGAAAGTATAGTCCACGAGTAACAAACTTACTCAATACCGAGATACTGCAGATTTCAATAAAAAAAAGGTAATTTTAAGAATATATATACTATACATTATATACTAATTAAAATAATCATTTAACAATATTTAATTTATATTAGTCTGTATAATTATATTATAATGAACAGGTTTGTGATCCTTATCAAGGGATCACAAACCTGTTCATTATATACAATTATTTATTAATTTTAAGTTACTTAAACTTGAAAAGGGCTCCGCGATAGTTCCGAAGTCGATAATATAAACTAATTAATACCACACAATAATATAATAATTATTAGTTTATTTGTACAACCATATTACATTACAGTATACACTCATAGGTATATATAAAACTAGAGGGCGCGCGCGGCTTCGCCCGCTTATTAGGAGGAAATTAAAAAAATACCACGAAACACGTGTTCAATAAAATATTTTTAACAGTCTGAATTTATTTTTTTATAAAAAACGGTGGCAATTTAAAGATTTTTCCATATAAACTTTCAACTCCTTATTTGAACCCTTAGGGGGTGAATTCTTAAAAACCATGAAACACGTGTTTAATGTAATATTTTTAAGAGTCTGAATTTCAAATTTTATAAAAGTCGATGCAGATTAAAATTTTTTTCCATACAAACTTTCAAGCCCTATTTCGTCCCTTTAGGGTTAAAATTTTTCAAATTCCCTTTTTAATGGATGTCCAGAATATGAAAATAAACATCTGCCCAAATTTCACGTTTCTACCATCAGCGGTTACGGCTCTGCGTGCGTCTTACCTCAGTCAGTCAGCACAAGTCCTTTTATATATATAGATTTATTATATATTTGGTACGAGTATTTATGTGCATCATATCTATCGTCATCATCATATTTATTGGTATCGTAGTACTTAAGAGTTCGCCTTCCGTCTGCTACCCACGTATATATAAAACGACGGTTGCGACACTCGGGCCGCCCTTACATAAATTACTTTAGTCCTATATGGTTTAAAAAATATGTTGATTGTAGTATTCATAATTAACTATTTAATTTATGTGATAATATTGCACGGCTATTGCCACGCTATTATTATTATTTTAATTTATTTTACTACACCAAATATGTATATATATACAAGTGCCACCAAATATATAAATAATATATAAGTGCTGTATCCCAGACAGAGGAAACCTAGTGTTAAAATACTTTCCGCTCAATTTTTAAAACATTGCCTGTTGATTTGCGGCACCAAACTCTGCGTTTTGTCTTGTTACTGAAGATGGAAAGTAAAATAATTCTTTCCCCCGAGTGACTGAACCCACAAGCATCGCGTTTACAGTCAGATGCTTTGCTACGCCACGTTGGCCTGAACAGAAATTCGTATTTATTCAAAACATTTGTTTAATAAGACTCATTATTTACTGCGATATCATTAGAGAATAATGAAAGGTGCTTCGGCTGCATGGTAACGTTAGACGAAGAGGTAGCGAATATTTTAACAGTTTATTGTATAACAGAATATTATAATAATTTGTAATGTAACTGTGTTATATCTGCCGTTTGTAAAATTTTAAAGTGTTATTTCATTTTAAATGAAACTATTGTAACCTGCAAAGTGTTCGAAATGTCGGTTTTCCAAAAATGTATAATCTCAAATATACGCGATTAATCAGGTTAAAATAGTTTTATTTAAAATGTGTAATAATAGTGAAAATCAAAGAACCTATTATGTTATTTCATGTTAAAAAATTTTTTTAGAAAACGTCTCTTGATTACAATCAATGCTTACCACTCAACAGCTTTTCACGCGGCTTCGGCGACTTCATAGTCAAGTGGAAGTAACTAAAATTTAAGTATGACAATAATTTAATTATATAATTAGTGTTGTACGCACAGTAAAAAATGACAATTAATTAAGAAAGTATGAATGAACGATATATACTGTGCTACATTCTAATTATATAGAATTTTTTTTAAATTTAAATAATTACCAAAAAAAAAATGCAAAATAAGTGACATTTTTATCGTCCAGCTCTTAGACTATCTGTTTATATTCATCTCTGACCCATTAATCTAGTGGCGTGTGATATCTCCGCTGTCTGTTGTTTATTTCTTTCACGGTGCTCACGTACATTTTATTTGTATTGTGTTCACGTATTAGGCCTATGTATTTATTAATTTTAATTTAACAAAGTAATTTTTGTCTGCGAAGTAGACAAAGTTAGAATCGTTTCAAATATGAATATGGGCATCTACAAAAACCTACAAAATCTATCTAGATTTTGTAGGTTTTTGTAGGATAGAACCCATTGTGTAGCGTAGCTTAACGCCGCTTTTTCATATACTTTTCATTCCATGTCTTTACCGTATAATATAAGAACCTAATTATGGAGGAAAATGAAGAATAGTGATATTGAGGCAAAAATAGCAAATATGTCGCTACCCAGAGATTTCTATGACTGAAGCCATGAAGCCAGACAATATTTTTGAATTGAAATCTTTATTTGTATAATTTAAATCTTTATTTTTCCGCCTACCAACTTCTACTGCTAAATGAAGACCTTCATAGAACACTAACCATCCCGCCAGCTGGCATTCATTTACTATGAGTAATCTTCTTTAAAAATCGATTAATTTATCTATCTTAATTATTGAAAAATTACTCGACAAAGGTTATATAGCTTAAAAATCTATATAATTCTATCTCTCAAACATAACGATTTAAAATATTACTACTACTGCTAACACCAAATTTCATCAAAACTGATACAGCCCCTTTAACTAAAACCCATACATACAATAATACATACACACAGATATATGTAAGTAATATTAGCAGGATAATTATCTTTGTTAATTAATATTTGGATGGATCCTGTGTTAAATCGCTCAAAGCGCTTATAATTATCTATTTTGGTTCGTTTGTTAGGTTGATAGAATACTTAGTGTATATGATGTCAGTAGGTAATATTCTAATTTGTTATGTTTCATAATATTTGAAATTTAAAATTAAAATCCAGTTGTGGCTAGTAGTGGTATAGTTTAAAGGCGATACACGTGACATACTCCCACGTGTGGGTTCGATTCCCACAGGAGGAAATTAAATATTTAATATATTCAGCTCGTAGTTTTTATAAAAAAACAAAGCGAGGCGTTGATATTTGCCACTGAACACGCGATTCTTCCAGGATACGCTGGAAATTGGGGGACGGAAGTGTCTTAATTGCAACGGAGTATTTTAACTCTGGGTATTCTCTGTCTACCCTTTTATTTGGCAAAGGTGAAGATGCTTTTTTTAAGTGAAGTCAAAATCTTAAGAGAAACAAAACTTTTACCTAAAAATAGGATTTATTTTTATTTTGCCATTTTAGTAGGATTTACAAATTAGACACACCATATTTTTAAAAAAAAATTTGCACATCAATAAAAATTCGATAATTATATACCAAATGTTCGTTTTTATTTCATAAAACACTTGTATAGCAAACTAAAGCGATATATACATGTTCAATGTAAATCATATTTGATCCCGAAATGAAATCGGCATCACTCAACTGAAAGATTCAGCGATTGAGAGGAGGAAAACGGACGTAAAGTAATACCTACACCATTTTTTGTGACGAAACTCCATATTTTTTTGTGTTTGTGTTTTCTTTTTAGCCGACCGTGCAACGCTGGGGAGGGTAATGTGTTTATAAGTCTATAAAAAAAACGACAAACTACGTCAAGTGGGGTATTTGGATAGGTATTTAAAAATGGTTGTTAGGTTGCTCTCATGGTTGCTCATTATTTTTCTTCTTATAAAACAATTTAGTATATGTCAAAAAAAAATCAAATCAGCTTCACGCTGTATCCCGCACACAGCAGGGTAGGCAGAGGGAACCTAGTGTTTGGACACTCCGTTCCCCACTTTCTGCCGAATTCTGGAAGCATTGCGTGTTAAGTTGCAGAACTCAACGCCACGCTTAACCTCGACACAGGAGCGAAGAAATGGAAATAAATAAATAAATAAATAATAAATTTAAGTAAATATTTCATCTCCTCGAGTGGGGATTTAGTATATGTATTATTTAGTATATGTAACGATTTGAAGTTGTTTTAACTACCATTACTGTAAATTATTATTGCAACAGTAATTTTATTTTATACATTTTCAAATTATTATTCTGCTCTTAGGAAAAAAATTACTTTTTAGAAAACATGTAAAAAATTTTGAACGTAGCGGGATTTGAATCCGCCTCTTTGGAAACCCTCCAAACACTCTGACCAACTAAACCATACTTTCTCATCGGGTTACGTCAACAGGTCTGCCCTCATATGGAGTACTGTTCTCATCTCTGGGCTGGTGCACCCCAGTATCACCTTGACCCATTTGATTGTATACAACGTAGAGTCGTTCGAATCCTTGGGAACAAAATGATCCTTCCAAAGAGGCGTGGGATCAAGAGCATTTGGCGGAAAATATAAAAAGAAATGGAAGTGTCTTAATAGGAACGGAGAGTCTTAAAACTAGATTCTGTCTGTATACCTGCCATGTGAGGGATACAGCGTGAAGCTAAATAAAAAAACAAAAAAAGATAAAGAAATACAAAATTTATAATTTTTATATGTATAAGTTTCTTAAGCTATTTATTATCTATGAATTAAATTCATAAATTGTGATACTATTCTCTAAAAAAAATGGAATTAGAGCAATTTTTCTGTATATCTATTAATGCTTATCGTTTTATATAAATTTCAGCTCCATTAAGGCTGCCAATCCCAAAGTCTGTCTTCAATCTCTGTATTTGCTGGACTAGAAATGTTCGATCTCGGAACCTCGCATATAGAAAATATAAAGACTTACATAAGACGAATAAAATAAAGAATTAATTAACATAACTTCTCATCGATGTATGTTTTGCGAAGGAAATATATCATATCTAAAGTGTCATGTCCCAAAATACTCCATCTTATTGAATATATCGATGAAATGAAGTTCGTCCTTATAAATAAATTAATAAAATTATTAATTTCCCGGGCAATGGTGTTCAGGAAAAGTCGTGAATATGCCAGTCCCGCAAATTCCGTTGATTCCGCACTTATGACCCAGCAGTACGCGGGGCTGGAAAATTATGAGGGATCCCGCAATACCGAGACGATTAACCGGTAAGCTGAGATTGTAATCGATAAGCTCCACTATATATAAACTAGAGTAAACAGAAGGAACCTAGTGGCAAGATACTCTGTTCCTCACCTTCCGCCCAAAATCGAGACATTGCGTGTTGAGTGGCAGAACTCAACGCCATTCTTTGTTTTACCAGAGCGAGAAAATTTAAATAATTCGTACTCCCGAGTGGAACCAAGTGAGATTATCGAACCCACAGTCATCGCTTCTAGAAACACATATAAGCTATTTAGTTTATACATTTTTATAGACAATTTCTTCTTTTTAGGACGAGCTGTAATGTAATAAAATTTAAGAATCTGAATTACTCGAATTTTTAATTGTTGTATCATCATGAAATTTCACAACTATGTGAAGATTTGATTGTCTTTTAATATTATGGTACTATCGAGCTGGTCTGATGATGGAATTGAAAACTGGCTGATGATACCTTGGATTTTGTATTACTGCAGTATACTGCTGCGTAGTTTTAGTTTTATAACCTATTAATATATTTTAAAATTTTAAGTTTGTCGTTCAAATACAATGTTTTAAATGCTTAACTAAGTTTAATATCAGAAAATTATTAATTTCAAACGAAATTTCCATAGTTATTAACAGAGGTCACTTCTAAACTGCTTCGAATGTTCAAAGTCATCGCAAGGTGTTGTTATAAAATTAAATTTAGACTAGACATCATAACTTTTTATTAAACTTAAGTGAATAATCGAGTTTTAGATTGAATTATCAGAAAATTATTTAATGAATTTATTTGCATAAACATTATGGCACAACGGTACAGCGTCTAAGTACAAAAGTGGGTTCGATTCCCTTTCAGAGGAATGATTTACACCGCACATAGCAGAGTAGATAGAGGGAATCTAGTGTTCAGACACTCCATTGTCCATTCTATTTTCCTCTAAATTTTAGAGGCATTGCGTGTTGAATAGCAGAACTCAATGCCGTTAACCAATATTTAGTATTGGTATGAAAACATAAACCTAACTATTAACCCTTAACTACTCGCATGAATAAAATCGCTTAACTGCTCGCACGGGGTCCGTGGTGACCCCAATTTGTATAGATGAAATTTGATGATTGCTTTTTTTTAATGAAACAAGCAAATAGTAATTATGAAAGTACTTTATTTAATCTATAAGACATAAAAACCACAACTTAAAATATAATGTTCTAAGGCATAAAAATAACTAAAATATAAACTTCTACAATAAGGAACATTTTTGGCACAACATGGGGTCATGCATTAAAATTTCATGAATATTTAGGAACTATGGCAATCATCGTTATTGCAGTTTTGGCAGTAAACAATGAAGTGCTTATTACACAAAAACTTTTTGCATTTACTGCATTTTGTGGATACTTTTTGGTCACTCTTTCTCGGGCAATTATAGCACCGCCCATGCTTAGTGGTAGGTGGAGCAGGTGGGGTTTCCAACGTTTGGTTCTCCTTCCAACATTATATGTCCCACACAAATTGGTCATTAGTATCTACTCCACCCTTTGTGCTATTATAATAAGTAATTATAGCAGGCTTATTCTTATCACCAG
The DNA here is from genome assembly GCA_021202915.1 of Heliconius himera. Classification (NCBI taxonomy): domain Eukaryota; kingdom Metazoa; phylum Arthropoda; class Insecta; order Lepidoptera; family Nymphalidae; genus Heliconius; species Heliconius himera. The sequence goes on along the minus strand of JAJHJA010000538.1, from coordinate 72,280 downwards.
ACACTGGGTCAATGTCTGCGTTATAATGCATTGAAGACAGTAATATCACAGATTTATTTGGCTTTGGTACATAGGATACCATGCTCATTGTTTTTGAAATCCAAACTGGTTGGAATTTGGGTCCTGTTAGGCAAAAATATCAAAGGTATGTCTTATTTCTTCGGTTTATTTTTCTTCAGTGTTCCAACAAGAGTCAGTTTATAGGACGGTTGTTTGAAAATGCCTCAATTTCACAAGCTGTGTCGTGTTCACTATGAAGGACTTCCTCTGAATCCGAATCCCCATCATCCTGTTCTTCATCAGGTACATCGAGTAGCCAATGTGCAATACATTCGTCTCTTGCATCCATGTTTGATAACTGAGGAATAAAAAAAGACCTATGTAAATACAATATTTGTACGAAAAATACAAAAAAAAAATTCTTAACCAGTAAAACGATAGAAATTATCATTCACTATAATATTTCATTCAAAGTTGTATCAATATCTAAATAAAAACAATAGAATATAAAAAGCTTACCTTTCTCAAAAAAGTTACGTAAGTACTCGCACGGGGTCACGGCTCAAGAGAGCAGCGGCGTGGCCTTCACCTGCAGCAGCCTAAACGGTACTAGAGTATGTTCTTTAGCGCATATTAGGAGACTAGCGGGCGCGCGGGGAGGTTCCAACCGTTGCAAGTGCATTTTTTTCATTCGCGAAAGTGCGCTGACCCCATGCGAGCAGTTAAGGGTTAAAAATAAGCCGAAAAAGTAGACATAAGTAAGGAAAATAAAATTCTTATTGTTAGAAAAAAATATTTGAGTAATTGAAATAAACAAACAAAATAAAAGTAATTACGGGATTTTTTATATATTTGAGAAAATACCTAACTAATTATGATGAACAAAACCTGATAAGAAAATGTAACCAAAGAAAAATATTTAAAAAAAATGAAATAAAACCATTATCATATTATTGATATTATCAAAGTAAAATTAATAGTCAAAATATACTATATGTAAAAGTTACACGAAAAATAAAACCAGAATAAAACAAAACTTAACCAAACCAAAAAATTAAAAAATCTAACTAATCTACCACTTGAATAAGCGAACAGCATCACAGAAAACTATGAATTAATAATAAACAAAAAATATCCACATAGATCGAAAATGTATGAAAATTGAAACAATCATCACATTCGTTCGGGTCGGCCATTCCGTAACCAAGCGAAGCCTTCGTACACAGCGCGGCTCATAGGCAAGTTCATTTTGAATCAGTGATATTTCCTAAAGTGCTTATTACAATGATGTACAGTAAAGTACAATGTCAATCTAGATAAAATAGGTGACATTATATTTATTTTTATGAGGATTAGTATCAAATTATAGTAAAATTAACTCGGTAAATTTAAAATTAAATTAAATATATTTGGTATAATATAAATGGTGGCTTAACATTCAGAGATAAATATATACCATCGCGGACTTTTTTATAAGTTTATTAAAAGGCAATATTTTTGTAGAACATAATTTTGATGTATCTCATAAAGTTGAGCCAGCACATGCCATGTAAGCATTCAGGAAGACCATTTTCAGAGATATTTTTCTCAAGGAACGAAATTTCTGGAAACACTAAACAAATAAGACAAAAAGTAGCCTATGTTCCTCCCAAGATCCTCAAGTATCTCTGTATGAAATTTTATTACTATCGGATCAGCGGTTTAGCCATGTTTGCGTCATAGACAAACAGATAGACAAAGTTACTTTCAAATTTATAACATAAGTATGGATTATTATCATTTCCTGGCGCAGGTAAAAAAATGTGGTGTTGAGTTTCGCAACTCTACACACAATGTCTTAAAAATTGGGTGGATTATAAAGAGAATCAAAATGTATATATCTATATTACTATCATGCCGATTATACTGCATCGATTTTATCATACAAAATGTTATTCCAATCGTTCATGACTGTAGGCTATATAGACAGAATCTGATACAGAAATTATAGCTTTAAAACACGTAACGTTGTTTTGTTATATATTTCATAATAAGATATAGTTAAATATTTATGTATGTAAAACAATAATAATTATTGTTTTTTTTTGTTTTGTTGTCGAATTCTTCACACTTTGGTTTTAAATAGAGACGACTCCGCGTTGTGCGTCCTCTACCGCATCTGTAATTGGGAGCGTGGAACTGACTGACTGGGGAACAGAGCATACAATGCCAGCACAATTCGGCGGATAAGAGGAAATGAAAGAGGCTAAAGGGATGGAAGTATCCTAACACCAGGTGCCCAGGTTCCGTCTGCCTACCCTGCTATATCCGATATCCAACGTGAAGCTAAAAGAAAATCTAACATCTACCAAACTAACTTTTCAGTACAATCGTAAACTCCAAAATTAACTACAACAAAGGTTCAATAGAAATATTTCACCAACTTTGATATTCACTCGTTAGCCCCCATCATTGTCGTTGTTTCGTTATTATCCCTCAGGACACGGATATGAACATGAAGTTTTGATTCACAATACATATTTGATTTTGGCAAATTATCATCAGAGAATATAGAAAGTTTTGAATCCTTGAATTTGCTGTGGAGTTATACGTAATTTTATACAATATAATAAAATATGTTTGTATGTTTGTGTTATTGTTATGTTCTGAGTATATTATGGGACTCATGCCAGGCTAATTTTTGTAAGACTTTACTTGTAAACAGACGAAACAGTGACATTTAAAATTTGTGATTAAACTGAGTTTTCTGTCTATAAAGTTTTTTTTTCAGCTTCACGCTGTATCTCGCATGCCACTGCCCTAATGAATGGCAGAGGCAATAGGAACCTAGTGTTATGACACTAGGTATCCTCTGCCTACCCCACATCTGCTGAATTCTAGAGGCATTGCATGCTGAGTGGCAGGATACAGCTCCGCGCTTTTGTCCCTGAAAAATGGAAATATTAAATGTCTCATTTACTCGAGTGGGAGTCGAATCCACAACCTGTCGCGCTTACAGTCACACGTTTGTGCCCTTACAACACAACTGGTATCAATTAAATATTTAATCATATTATAAGTATATTATAAACAAATCTATGAAAAAAAAACATAGTATATTAATATTCTCTTGCGTATCACCCACCGAATTCAATTCAAAGTTAGTTAATCAAAAAAGTTTGTGAATGAACAAACATGTCAGCAATGGCAAAACCCCTTAATAAACTAATAATATTTTGGCTTTAGACTTTTGTTTTATACCGAGTGTAACTCGATTGAAGGATCAATGGCCTATGGGTAGGGGACCTTCTTATCAATCCATCTCTTCTTCATGTAATTTCACCGATTTCCAGTTGTTCAGCAGATATTGCGATATCTGTGATTTTATTTTATATTCTGTGAAATTATTTGTAGTAAAAATATTTTTTTTTTCGCTATAGCATACAGTTGCAAAAAGTTTTTGTTATAATTATTATTATATTTTTTTAAATCAAATCTACGGTCTTACATAATTTTGATGAACGCAGATATAGAAAATAATATTATAATATAAACTAAAATCTACTGAAAGTAGAATACTTTGTCGCTGCGAGTTGTTTGTTAGCAATATATGGGTCAAATAGTAATTAAAAATGTATATAGAACAAAGATCAAGGGCGGGCCGCTTTTAAAAAATAAATTTGCTTTATTTCAAATACAAACGAATTTATTTTTATAATATGTAGGTTTTGTTGAGACCATTGCGGCGCAGTATCTGACTGCAAATACGATGATTGTAGGTTCTATGTGTACTTGGAAGAGTAAATTATATTTGTTTCTTTACTCAGTTTTTAATGTACAGCGTTAAGTTTCTTTGTTTAACACGCATTGTCTCGTTAGCTGGAATGTACAAGAAAACTTAGCCCGCCGGTAAACCATTTTACAGGAGACTAAACACAAACATTAATAATAACATTTAATATTAAAGAGACAGACCAATGCTATTATATAAGAAATGGAGTGTCTTATCTCTAGGTTCTATCTGCCTTATAGAGTAGGCAGTTATTTAATATACGGTGTAGGTAGTAGGTATTTAATATACGGTGTAGGTAGTAGGTATTTAATATACGGTGTAGGTAGTAGGTATTTAATATACGGTGTAGGTAGCAGGTATTTAATATACGGTGTAGGTAGTAGGTATTTAACATACGGTGTAGGTAGTAGGTATTTAATATACGGTGTAGGTAGTAGGTATTTAATATACGGTGTACAACGTGAAGCTAAAAAGGCAACATTTTCAATGTCAGACGACGCCATGTTCCTGGAAAGTACATATTTGTTTGACTTTGACCCTCATGAATTGAAAATAGCTATTCTATTGTACAAGATGGTGAACTACAGACTGCTATAAAAGTTTAATGTGAGAGAAGTGAAAACTTGGAAATATATTCAAAGACACCACGGACGAAATACTTTGGAGTAAATTTAAAGGAAGTCATCGTATTTTAAATTTCTTGTTTTCTTTGCCGTTTATGGCAGGGCAGGATGAGAAAATTTAATGCTAATCTAAGACATTCCGTTATCCCATTTTCCGAGACACTGCGTTTTGAATTGTGAAACCAAGAGCTGCGTTTTGTCTTACCAAAGCGGATAAATAAAAAATCCCATGAGCGAGAATCAAACTTACAACCATTGCATTTACGAAAGAAGAATCCCGCTGAGTATTTTTCCGCTGGTTCTTCTCAGATCTGAGAGAATCTGGGAGAAGCTCACTAAAGATTGAGCCAATGGTAAATTATTTGACGATCCCAAAATGATACATGTAAGATCTTATGTTCTTATTGTGGCTTTACACTGTGTCTCACAAATAGCAGAGTATGCAGAGTAAATCTGGAAACCTAGTGTTAAGATACTTCTTGCCAAATTAACAAACTTCTGTTTCCCACTTTCTTCTTCATTCAGCAGACATGAAGGTGAAAATATTTAACATTTCATTCTTCCGAGTGGGAATCGAACCCATATTCTGTCACGTTTTGTTTACAGTTGACTACTGGCCTTTTTTAAAATCAGCTTCACGCTGTATCCTGCACGCATCAGGGTAGGCAGAGGGAACCTAGTGTTAAGAAACTCCGTTCCCCTCTTTCTGCAAAATTTTGGAGGCATTGCGTGTTGAGTGGCAGAGCTAAATGTAAGTAAATATTTCATCTCCTCGAGTGGAGATTGAACCCACAACCAGCCGGTTTTACAGTCACACTTCGTGCCGCTGCGCCACGACTGGCCTCTTTTAAAATATTACAAAATAATTACACGAAAATAGCTAAATTAATTTGATCGTTAAATAAATAATTCCTATCTCTTGCTATCAACAAAGATTATGAAATTCCTAAAGAAAATTCTCTTTGACAGAATGCTAACGTATAGTTTAATTAGTATAAGCATTTGGACCAAATCCAAAAGGTGTTACTTCAATTCCGCGTATGTTCAAATTAGATAGTCACTGCAACTATGACACTCTTGTGTAATTATGCTTAGGGATTGAAATATTAAAAAATCTATTTTGTTTGGTATATTTATGTTTTATTATTCTTAAGGCCGTAACATAGTGTAATTGTAAACACCACGGCTATAGATTATATTCCCACTCGAAAGACAACTATTTTCATTTCCTTGCTCTGGTAAGAAAACTAAACGGTAGTACTTAAGTTACCCCGTCGTTTGACAACAACGCATCTTAATCTCTTAATATTTTTTTTTAGCTTCACGCTGTATCCCGCACACAGCAGGGTAGACAGAGGCAACCTAGTGTTAAGACACTCCGTTCCCCACTTTCTGCCGAATTCTGGAGGCATTGCGTGTTAAGTGGCAGAACTCAACGCCGCGCTTAACCTCGACGCCAGAGCGAAGAAATGGAAATATAAATTTAAGTATAGTTATTTCATCTCCTCGAGTGGGGATCGAACCCAAAACCAGTCGGTTTTACAGTCACACCTCGTGCAAAGGCCTCAATAATTGTTCTTAATAATTAGTCTCCAATAATGTTAAAATTTTATTAATCTTAATACGTTTCAAATGACACTACCAGATCGAAGTAATTTATTTATTTAGGTATTGTATATCCGTTCTACCCCATCAGTTTTGATGTTTTTAACCCTTAAAATCTTGCTATATCTGTAGGGTGGGTGGCAATAGAAACAGCTAAACATTTTGTTGGTGAGGTATAGGATACTCTTAAGGAGTATTCAATACTCGCTATGATAAAAATAGAAATCATCATCATCACCATCATCATCATCATCATCATCATCATCATCATCAAGAAGCATTAATCTTTAGTTAAGAGCTCAGAAAAATAGAACAATTAACAAATAATCAGAAAAGAATTGCATTAAAAAAATACTCAATAGTTACTCCATTTGAGAATCAGCATTTATAATGAAAATGTAAAAAAACTAGTATAAAATCCTTGAGAATAGTGGTGTTTCGTCATCCAGAAAGGATTTTTTTAAAGTTTAAAATGCATTACAATGTATTAAACTTACGGTTTCATGAGAAACAAGTATTAGTTTCATACACATGTATGCACATATACGAGTATATACAAATCACAGGATCAGTGGATACGACAAATTTCATAAGTCGATTTCTTTTCGTTTCATCTAATATTTACAAATAAAATTCAACGATCCTTCACAAAAACTTGGATAACACGCGTTCTATCACAAAAAAGGTCCACAAAAAGTAAATATTGGGCCTCTAAATCGATTTACTTCAAGAACTTTAAGAATACGGTATAGTTTTTTGATAGAAAAATATTATCTGTATCTGTGTAGCTGTCATTGCCTTAGAGTGAGATTAGTTTCAAAATGTTTATCATAATACAAGTTTTTTTTAGTCAAATATCAGTATTCGATGGTAAGCGTAATTGATGATTATAGATTCGATTTCCACTCGAGCCAATGAACTATTTACTACCTCAAAAGAATAAAGAAACGGAACTCTTATAAGATCACTTTGTTGTCCGTTCGCCCGTCCGTCTGTCAAGATCCTTTTATGAAATACTCAAGTCTACTATCCCTTGCAGATGTGAAAGAAATCAAATTTCTCAACAAACGTAATCGAACAATACAGCCGTTTATGCCACAAATTTCAGCAAATTTTCGAAACTCGGAAGGGAATCAAAACCTACGTACAGGAAACGTTACGAAAAGTAAAAATTTATAGGTATTTCATAGAAAAAACAATTCTAATTACTTATATTTCTAGTTCATTAACACACTCCGTTCTTATTAAAACACTTCCGTTCTCCAGTTTTTGCCTACTGCATGCATGCATTTCGAATACTGCATATTGAGTGGCCTAACACAACGCCGTGGTTTGCCTTACCAGAACGAGTAAATGAAAATGATTAAATACTTCATATCTTCGAATGGGAATCGAACTCACAACCTGTCATGTTTACAGTCGCACGTAAACCTTGTAAACCTGCGCCATGACTGGCCTCAAAAAAATAAATAAAGAAGAAATAGATATTAAATATTTCAACTTGTCCTTTTGGGCGTATATTTTATTTAAAGGTCTACGCGGCGGCTGAGAACCGGTGATGTGAATAGTGTATTATTATTTGCTATTAAGGTATGAAATATGTCTAAAGCATGACCTACTTTTCTGAAAGATAAATGGTTATATAATGTAGAAACGCTTTTAAAATATATAATTTATAAGATTTTCTTTTTAAAATGGATTAAATTTAATTGATGAAAGTTAAACGTTAAAGTGAAATTGAGATATGTGTTTGTGTGTGTGTATGTATGTGTGAGTGTTGTTTTTTATAAGGCTGTCTCTGTCTCTCTTGTTATGTATTTCTCAATTTTAAATACATTATGTGTCAGATACACGTAAAATATTCGAAGCCAGTATTAGTTTTACGCTGTATCTCGCGTACAGTAGGAAAAGAACACGAACGGAATGTTTTAACACTAGGTCCTCTTTACCTATCCTGCTATATACGGGATAAAGCGTGATATGTAAGCGTGAATAGAGCAAAAAAATATAAGAAAGCTCAATGCGGCTCATTAACACGACTTTCACCCTTTGAATGGATTAAAATCTGTGGAAACGTAGTCTTAACGACTTTAAGCTTTAGCTTCTATTTTTAGAATTCCGTGGTTTTTTCTAACTGTGTTTTTCCATCGTTTTTCGTCTGTCTGTTATATTATAGTGGTAATTGATAAAGCTTATTTAGATGTTTCTTTTTCAGCTTGGTTGTTTTTTAGGGAAGTATATTCGTGTTTATTTGAATAAATAAAAATTGGAAAGTATGAGTCAGACTCGCGCACGGAAGGTTCCGCGTCATTATCAATAAAAACAGCAAAAAAATGGAATTTTATGAAAGTTTCCTTATTTTTAAAATTTTTATATTCCCATACCTTTTAAGGAAAAAAGGAACTCTTATGAGATCTTTGTTGTCCGAGCCTATATCTCAGGAACGCTTAGAGATATCGAGTTGAAATTCAATTCCAATGAAAGAGAAGCACAATAATTAAGGTATATTTATTTACATTTATATTTTATGTTTTTCGCTATGTTGACGAGGCAAAGCGGGGTGTTGAGTTCCGCCACTCAATACGCAATGCCTCTAGGTTCCCTCTGCTTACCGTGCTGTGTGCGAGATACAGCGTGAAGCTGATTTATTTATTTTTTATTATAAAACACATAAATAACAACTTATTATTTCAAGTACCAACATTATCTATTATACAAAGATTCGTTTAAAATACTTTATGAACTAAATTCAAATCCATGGATTTCTCAATAATACTATTAACAAAATCTTTGAAACGTTTTTAATATGGACTTCTGAACTGAGGGTGGTGTACCTGCATTCACTGATAAGTGAATTAACTCTTTTGAGAAACGAAATTAACACTTAGAATGTTTGACAGAAAGCGAATAGGATTAAGGAATGAAAGGCTTTGTATGAGTCATACAATGTGATAGTAAATATCAAAATGATGGAATTTGAGTGTTAATGTGGTGGTTATGGTTTCGAATCCCACTTGAGGGAATGAAAATGTTAAAATCATTATATTTTTACTACTCTTTTAGACATAACTGCGGCGTTGAGTTCCGTTCATCAATGCATCGTCACAAAATGCTGGAGGGCAAGTGGTGGATAGTACGTGAGTATTATGCGGATTAAAAACTTTTTTTTAGCTTTACGCTGTATTCCGCGTGGAAGAGTAGGCATAGAGAATCAGGGAACTCAGTGTTGCGACACTCTGTTTCCTGTTTTCTGAATTCTTAAAATATTAAGGGTCAAGAGGGTCAGGAGGTGAAGTGGTGAATAAAAATATTAAATATTTCATTTCCTGGGTTGGCAATCGAACCTAAACTCGTCGCACACTTGTGTCCCTGCGCCACGACTGACTTATACAAGTATCATTATTAATATATTTAAAATGTTTACTAAGCAAAAAATTGTACTATAAAATTCATTTTCATTTATGAAAAGTCTAAACATAATTCATACTAAAAATGAAAGAAATCAAATTAGGGCGAAATACGAAATTATGTTTCTTATTAAATTTCCAGGTGCAAAAGGATAGCTGCAAATTGAGGCGTCTTGTACTAGATTTTTTTCTTAAAATGGCTGTATTATATAATGGAATATTTCGTTCGTAAATTCAAAGCTATGATGAATATAAAATTCAGGAAATTATAGCGCAATTGGGACCTATTTGGTACATGATATTAGTGTATTCTGCATATAGCAGAATGGTATGCAGGGGGTAGTGCTAGTGACACAGTAGTAGTAAGTAATCTGTGGTAGTGACATTTTGATACAAAGTTTCCATTCGATTTTTGGAGACAATGTTTGTTGAGACCAGTCGTGGCGTAGGGGCACAAAGTGTGACTATAAAACCGACTGGTTGTGGGTTCCATCCCCACTCGAGGAGATGAAATATTTACTTAAATTTATATTTCCATTTCTTCGCTCTGGTGTCAAGGCAAAGAGCGGCGTTGAGATCTGCCACTCAACATGCAATGGCTCCAGAATCCAGTAGAAAGTGGGGAACGGAATGTCTTAACACTGTGTGTGGGATACAGCTTGAAGCTGATGTTTGTTGAGTTGCCGGCGCCCAACTCCGCGCTTTGTCTTGTTAACAGAGCGAGGAAATGCAAATTATTCATTGGCGAAGCATAAGATTGAACTTGCAGCTGATGTTTTGGTGACGTTTACAGATGGTCAGTATGCCGCTAGACCACGACGGCCATTTTTTAGGGTTTCATTAGAATTATAGCGAAAATACATTCTATTTTCAGATTTAGTGAAATCGAGTTGTGATCTAATAACTTTCTTTTTCTTTAACCTATTACTATTAACCTACTGAAAACATTAGATGATAATAACTATTATTTCATTTCCCATTACTATTTATTTACGTATTCGGAAAAAAATCCTTAATGATTTGTTATTGCATTTTATTTATTTTTTGTTTGTTTAATTTATTTTAATAAAATAATTTCTTTATGTAAGGCCGTTGAGGCCTTCGTGGTATAGCGTCTGACTGTAACGGCGACTGTGATACTATAACTTACTTAGCAATAGCTCTCAGCCTGTACTATCATATGAAGGATACAGCGTGAAATAAAAAAAAATCAGCAAAATAAAAATTTATTTCACTAATAAAAAAAAATAATAAAACCTCACGTAACACAACACAAATGCCCCCATAAAATAGTGTTCATATATTCGCTTAGTCAGTTCACCCACGGCCGTCACGCCTCGGTGCGTCGCTCGCTTCACTAGCCTTTGACCTGTTGATACAACGGTTCAGCTGTGATATGATAGCTTGTACTAGTATAATCATATTGAAATGTTTTAGTTATAATTTTAGTGTTTTTTGTTTCAGATTCACGCTGTATCCCGCGTGGGCAGGGTAAGCAGAGGGAGAATCGAATCTACAACCTGTCGCGTTTACAGTCGCACTGGCCTCGCTCTACCATATGTTATTTATTTGTGTTATTAGCACCATCATTAATTTTCATGTCCTGGTAAAAAGGCAAAACGCTGCGTTGAGCTATGCCAATCAGCACGCAATGCCTACAATGTTTGGCAGAAAGTGGGGAATGGCAGTGTCTTAGTGGGGACTGACAGTCTTAACACTAGGTTCCCAAGTTTCATCTGCCTACCCTGCTGTGGGAACGGAGAGTCTTAACACTAGGTTCCCAAGTTTTCTTTACCTACCCTGCTAAGTGTGGAACACAGCGTAAAGCTAAAAAAAAACAAATCACAAAGTGCTCAGAGCCATTGATTTCCAATAGATTTCCAAGGGGTTTTAAATCCCAGTACGCTCTAATTTTTTATACATTTTTCAAGAAATATGTATATAAGTCTAGAATAACACATTAAATATTAAAAGATAGAATGTGATCTCCTACATAAAAACTAAATATAATATTAGTAGATATTAAATACTCATCTACAATAAACTTATACAACGAGGTCGCTCATATACAAAGGTCCAGCATACTATTCGTCCGAGTTCGTATTTCATACGTCTGTCTGTGTCCTCTCCCAATTTGGTGCAGACCCTTTTATAATTTTCGGGCTATTGTCCATTTCATTTCAGTTGAATATTGTACAGAATTTAAACGAATGTATTATTGTTATATGTATTACATTATTAGCATTTGACGAGGCCAGTCGTGGCGCAGGGGCGCGAGCTGTGACTGAAAACAGAACAGGTTGTGGGTTTGATTTCTACTTGAGAAAATTTTTATATATAATATTTAAATTTTTCTGCTTTGGTGTTGAGGATTCGGCGGAAAATGGGAAATGAAGTGTATATACACTAGGTTCTCTCTGGGAACCCTGCTGCGTGCGATGTGACACATACTGCGTGACACAAAAAAAAGAAAAAGATAACGTGGTGCAGCGTGGGACAGTTTTCAAATAAGAAATATTGAAATTATATTGACTTCCCCGCTCTAGCATACGAAGCACAGCATTTAGTTACGCCACCAAATTCACAACTGTCGCTTCAGACGATGAGACACTACAACCAGGATGGTCTGAACAACTAAATATTTTGTATAATTATACCTTAATTACAGAAAATCTTTCTGAACACATGCCTAATGGAAATTATTACGCCAATCAATACAACAAACACAGAACGCTAGACGATAAACATGTGTGAAACAAATTAATATTATAGTTTAATATGAATGTGTTCGTGAGTATAAATAAATCAATACAGAAAAAGAGAATAGGATCCCAATATGTACTCGTATAATCTTATTTTGCAGGTGAAAATAAGTAATTTTTAAATAGCTCATAGCAAGACAGCCATAGTGATCCTAGTTTTAAGACATTCCGCTGCCCACCTTTCGCTTAATTATCGAGATAGATATGGAGTGTTAAGTGGTGGAATTGAACACAGCGCTTTGTCTACCAGAGCGAGGAAGGGAATATGGAACCCAAAATCAACGCGCTGAAAGTCAGAACCTATCCCGTTGCACCACGACGCAAAATGTAAAACTAATTAGTAATGGGGCCAGTCGTGGTGCAGGGGCACAGAGTACGACTGTAATCGCGACTGATTGTGGGTTCGATCCCCACACGAGAAAATGAAATATTTATTTAAATATATATTTTCATTTTCAATCTCCAAGGAGTGAAACAAAGTGACATGGGAGTGAAAGTTAATGTCCACCTCCTCCACCACCACTCTGATAGAGGAGTGTGAAAATAATGGTTCAAACCTGAATACGATTAAGACGAAGATTCTGGTATTTGAAAGAAATTATGAAAAGAAGAAATGCAAAATCAGTATAAATGGTAAAATATTAGAACAAGTGAATAAAGTGGTATATTTTACAAGTATGTTCTTTAGAAATGGAAGATATGAGATGGAAGAGGAAAGGCGTATTGCCTGTCAACGGTGCCTTAGCCGCATTGATGAGACGGTGAAACGTCAGCACAGCTACACGATTGCCTGTACACAATGTAGTGTTAGTAACTGTTATATGACAGCGAAACGTGGGTATTACAAAAGAAGAATGAAAGAAAGATGCTGTGGGGATGCGATCTCTTCGTAGGATATGCGGAGTTACTTTAGCTGATCGAATCTGCAATGCACATATACACAAAGTGGCATGTACTAGCGAGGATGTCACGGTGAGAATGAAGAAGAACGTGCTCAGATAGTTTAATTACGTCAAACGAATGAGTGATGAAAGGATGGAAAAAAAGACTTGGCGCTCCGTTCTCTCTGACTGCTCCGCCAGGGATACAGCGTGAAGTTTAGGTTAAACCTTTTTTATATATTTTAATTTCTTCGCTCGAATCGATTTCGAAGTTAAGCGCGACGTTGAGTCCCACCACTCAACCCACAATGCCTCCAGAATTCGCCGGAAATTGGAGAACAGAGTGTCTTTACACTAGGTTTCCTTTGCCTACCCTGGTATGTGCGGGATAACAGCGTGAACCTGATAAAAAAATAAAATTCTTACGAAAAAATCTTTTTTAACTGCGTGCATTTTATAGCAGAAGACAATGCATTGTTATCAAAATGTAATGTTTAATTACATTTTGATAAGCGGACCCGGATACATTACAATCAAGCAAAAAATGAACAATAAAGTGTTTTAACAGTATAATTATTGTAGTATATCCTAAATAGGATATTAAGGAGATGGAGTGTGGAAACAAATTAGGCGCTGAGAAGAAATTACTAAATAAGAGCAGTTTCACGTTCTTCTCTTATAGCAGGTAGAGGGAATCTAGTATAAAGTTACCAACTTTCCGTTCAATGTTCTAGATATTTTAAATTAATTTATAAAACTCTACCTTGCACTTTGTCTTGTTAACAGAAAGAGAAAAATAAAACTGATTACTTTCCTCCAAATAGGAATCGAACCAACAACCATCGTGATTGCTGTCGTCGCTGCGACACCTCAAATTACTAAGACATTCAATTATTTTCTATTATATAAAAACATATTACACACAATACAAAAACCTAAACAGAATCGAAAACCATTAGTCGTACAGATTGTCGCAGTCAGAGACACGCACTCAGAATGAGAAATTGCTTTCACTGATTGAGGTCGCTTATACCACTATTTGTATGTATGTATGTATGTACCTATATATAAACATACATGCTTTTAAATGGTTATTAGTTATAGTATATTTGGAAAATTCTAGTTTTAACTTAACTTTAAGTTATATTGTTGGAATTCGTTACAATTGAGTACAGTGAAATATTTAGATTTTCACGTACATACGTGTGCTACGTGAATGTATGTTTGTTAGTTCACAAGTTTCTCGGAAACTGAGAGTTTTAATGATGTACATTTCAATATATGAAAAAGGTAAGAAAAGATTGATCAAAATCAGTGTAGTAGTTAAAAATATTTAAAAAAAATAAAATGATGGGATTAGCTGCTGATGATGGTAGCTTTATTATTTTAAATTATAGAGTCTTTAAATTATAGAGATTATTTATTATAATGTTAATAAACATTTCGGTAACCATTTGACGGAATAAACTATTTTCATTTGTCCCATTTTGGCAAGCGCGGCAGGTGTTAGACAAGCCTGTCTCTACTTACTTCATCTCTTTTTTATCGCTTTAGACGGTGACAGCATCTTGAATAAGTATCGGATGTGATAATGGATACCGTGGCCTTGGAGGGCCTGTACCTTAGCTAAAGCTGTACAGCTTATGCTGATGATAATGACTGATGACTATGACTTTTTTTTATGGATTGGGCTCCGGAGCCGGCATTACCTGATGCGAAACGCAGTGGCATAAAGCCACTACTTTACGCCGGTTTTAAATGCCGGGGGTGGTAATAATACGGTCGAGTTTGCCCATACGTGTTGCCATTGCTGGCGATGTGACTCTAACACACGTACTTTAGTCGCCTCTTACGACACCAGCAGTACCAGGATGATCCTATTCTAGGCCGGGATCACACGGCGACGTCCAAGCTAGAACTCAAATGAATACCCGGATGAATTGAGAGATGTGATTTCGAGTGAATAACTCAATTATGTCGCTAAATGGAACAGATATTTTAGGACAAGTACACATTTTAGTTATGTTTTAGTAGAAACAGAAGGAACAGAGAGGAAGATTCGTGAAACGCTAAAGCCCAAGCGAACTTTCAAATATTTCATAGTCAAAATATAAGCTTAAATGTAAGTTTACATCTGTGACTGTAAAATCGACTGGTTGTGGGTTCGATCTATACTCGAAGAAATTAATTATTTATTTAAATTCATAGTTTCATTTCTTCGCTCAGGTGTGGAGGCAGGCGTGGCATTGAAACACGCTAGAATTCAGCAGAAAGTGGGGAACGGAGTGTCTTGACACTAGGTTCCCTCCTTGACACTAGGCCTACTGTGCGGAATAGAGCGTAAAGCTGATATGATATGATATATATGGATTGTTACAGCAAGTCTTATTTGGTGTTTGAGTAACAGGCAAAAGGGTAGCATATTAATCTGATCTCTCCATTCTCCTCTTTCAACCAAAATTTATTGAATACATCCCCGACTGTCTGTCTGTGTACAGATATCCATAGCTATTGTATAACAGCGTCTTTTATTATATTCATGTAAATAGCATATATGGAAATCCTTTCTTACATATAATTTGTAAAGGAAGAAGATAAATGACTGTGTTCACAAGAATTTGTATTACGTGCTTTTGAATATCTAATACTAGGTTTAGTTCAATTCAGTTTAATATTCAAGCTTAAGCCTATCACGTCCCTGCTCTGGAGACGTTACTGAGCTGTCATCGCGTTGTGGTATTATTAAAGTGGGTTGTAAACGATCGAATTAGCAATTAATGTGAAATATAGATTACTAACATCGTCTGATTGGTTGTGGGTTCGTTTCTTAGTGGAGACGTGAATGTTTTTATGTGTTTCGCTCTGGTATGAAACAATGCGGTGTTGAGTTCCGTTATTGTAGGGAATGTCTAAACATAAGGTCCACTTTGCTAGCTCGGCTATATATAGCATACATTTTGAGGCCAGTCGTAGCGCAGAGGCACAAGGTGTCACTGTAAAACCGACTGGTTGTGGGTTCGATCCCCACTCGAGTAGATGAAATATTTACTTAAATTTATAATAAGTTCTTTGATTTTCACGATTATTACACATTTTAAATAAAACTATTTTAACCGGATTAATCGCGTATATTTTGTATGTTTATACATTTTTGGAAACCCGACGTTTCGAACACTTTGCAGTAGTCCGTGGTCACGGGTAGACTGAGGTGGCATTCGTCTGTCAGTTAACATAATTATTATATCAAACTACCGCCAACGATTTCTTAATTGCCTCGCGTACTGCCCTGGATTCCTGCAGAATGAGCTAATGGTATCTTGCCCTCTGGTATGGTGGGTTTGAGACTTCAATGATTTTATGAGTGGATCCCAGGTGGTAGAAAGCTTCCAGCCATCCTCTCTATTGAAATTAGGATGTTTTTGTATTTCAATAGCCTCGCGGATCATTCTAGGAATGTATCTGTTTTCCTTAGCGAGGATTTGGGGTTTATCAAACCTTATGTAGTGGCTGGGTTTATCCACAGTATGCTCACACACAGCTGACTTCGATACATGCCCATTCTTGATATCAGAAATGTGTTCTTTCACCCTAACACCGATGCTTCTCTTTGTTTGATCGATGTATGATAAGCCACAGTCACAGTCTAGTTTGTATACACCTGCACTCTGTAAAGGAATATTACTTTTTACTGGTCTCAAGAATTGGCTCACTTTCTTGTTAGGCTTGAATATAGAAACCCACGCACACCAATAGATACCTCAATGGTGAATCTCACCATCACCCTACACAGTTATCTACCGTTGGCAAATCTTTGTTTCAGAGAGCCCACCACCTCTGCGATGCTGAACACCTAGGGGACGAGCTTCGCCAGGTGAAGAATACCCTTCATCAGAACAAGCTGCCAGTTCCTCGCCAGCGTTGTCAGAAGACCAACAAGCCACCCACAGTAGAGAGACAGCCGGCACTTCTACCATATGTGAAGGGAGTTACAGACAGGATTGGCAACATCTTAAGAAGACCTTCCATAAAAACCATATTCAAGCCTAACAAGAAAGTGAGCCAATTCTTGAGACCAGTAAAAAGTAATATTCCTTTACAGAGTGCAGGTGTATACAAACTAGACTGTGACTGTGGCTTATCATACATCGGTCAAACAAAGAGAAGCATCGGTGTTAGGGTGAAAGAACACATTTCTGATATCAAGAATGGGCATGTATCGAAGTCAGCTGTGTGTGAGCATACTGTGGATAAACCCAGCCACTACATTAGGTTTGATAAACCCCAAATCCTCGCTAAGGAAAACAGATACATTCCTAGAATGATCCGCGAGGCTTTTGAAATACAAAAACATCCTAATTTCAATAGAGAGGATGGCTGGAAGCTTTCTACCACCTCATAAAATCATTGAAGTCTCAAACCCACCATACCAGAGGGCAAGATACCATTAGCTCATTCTGCAGGAATCCAGGGCAGTACGCGAGGCAATTAAGAAATCGTTGGCGGTAGTTTGATATAATAATTATGTCAACTGACAGACGAATACCACCTCAGTCTACCCGTGACCACGGACTACTGCAAAGTGTTCGAAACGTCGGGTTTCCAAAAATGTATAAACATACAAAATATACGCGATTAATCCGGTTAAAATAGTTTTATTTAAAATTTACTTAAATTTATGTTTCCATTTCTTCGCTCTGGTGTCGAGGACAAGCGCGGCGCTGAGTTCTGCCACTCAACACGCAATGCCTCCAAAATTCGGCAGAAAGTGGGTAACGGAGTGTCTTAACACTAGGTTCCCTCTACCCTGCAGTGTGCAGGATACAAGCTGAAGCAGAAGCAGCGTGAAGCTGATTTTTTGATTTTTTTTAAATACAGATGTTGCCAATTTTGATGCAAAATCTTAAAGAATTTCCTTTTAAATAATTTTTAAGATTATTCGTTTATTTAACTTAAAACCTTAAATTAAAGAAAAAATAAGTTTCTTATAATTATTCCTATTAAAGAAAATATATAAAAAATATATATTTATAACAAAATTTTTAAATTAATAACTCCTAACCATAATAGGCCGTCGAATAAACTTCAGATTCCGCTGTAGCCCTGCTTAACTCTTTCATACGTCATTCAACTTTATACCGTACTAAAACAAGTTTTAAACCTTGATGTAATATTAACCCTTAACCACTGACGTATGTACGTGGTATGTCACCTTAGCATATTTTTATTTATACCTTAAATTTCCGCAGGAATTCCATCAATTAGTTCGAGTATCTGACGCTTTTGATACGTAGCGTCAGTGTAAGTGTGATTTTTTATGATGATATATTTACGGTTGTCCGGATATAAATATATAGTTTAATTTCACTTCCAAACCATAAAATTCTCAGAAAACACAATGTAAGCGAACGAATTTAAGTTTTTTGACTTACTGCTGCTGCTGATAACATTCTTTAGTAAAATTTTACCAGCCTTATTTGGAAGCAAATAACGAACTGACTTTTGTAACGCAAAGACAGAAGATGCCGATTTCTTAGACGAAAATTGTACCAAATACAGCTCCACAAGAAAATCCAGACTGGTCATATTTTATCGGACTCTGGATGTATTTGCTGTCAATTTTTTATACTTTTAAATTATGACCTTTCAGATTATCTAACAATCATGAATTATCTTAGAGAAAAGTACGCGATGCCGCAATTTTAACATGAACTCTCGATATTCTTATTGGCCTTATCTTAAACAAGGATAAGGCGATGGAATCTCTTCAAGCAAGCTATGAACTTCAAAATTTATAAGAATAAATATTTTTTACATATTATTTTATGCAGAAACGTCGCAAAACCCCAATAGGTTTATCATATTGTCATATGCCCATCTGCTGCAGTGCTTGGAGACATTCAAAATATGTACTTATGTAATTTGTATGTCAGTGGTAGTGTCACGAAATTACACATCAGTAATTAAGGGTTAAATATATACCTACCTTTTTCTATTAAATATATATTTTATTTATTTTAAACTGAATAACTCTGGAGAAATATGGTCCGTACTCATTTTTCCATTTTAAATGTTATCTCTAAACGTAAGCTTACAGGATGCCTAAACGAGTTTTTTTACTTGTTTTAATCTTATATCATTGCTTATTAAATATTTTTACACATACATATTTATTAACTATAATTAAACTTTAAGTCTAGTCTCATAGGGTGTGAGAGACTTGGTACTAGGACGAAGACAGTATCGCTGTAATGGAGGCATGACTTCTTTGTTCTCCACAATACCTCTCGGCTCTCGTCACTATCCGTCCCTGTAAATTAATTATTTATTAAAAGACTTACTCCATTCTTTGTGTTTGGTCCAATTTTAAGATATCGTGTGTTAACTTGCGGAAATCAACGCCGCGATTTGTCTTACTAAAACGCTAGCGGAGATAGATAATTATAATATTTATGTAAATATTCTCTGAATTACTTTAATTTCTTCGCTCTGGTAACAAAACAAAGCGCTGCGTTCTGTTCCGCCTCTTAACATGCAATGTCTCGAAAGTTTTCGTTTCCTATAATAACACTGCAATTGATGGGAAAAATATAAAATTTTGACGAAAATCTAATTCACAAATATCGTGCATATATGGCACCGCTACATTAAAAATTCCGACAAAAACACGTAATATTTTATATGAAACAAATCGTTATATTTCTATGTATTGCAGCCAGACCATTGCAATAACAATACAGGCATGTTTATTGTGAAACATCAAAAAAGGTGCATTCAAAAAAGTTATTGAAGTGCTCATAGATATCTATATATAGAGATATAGAACAACTATAGTAGGAAATAGTTGAAAATTTATTTATATTATCAGGGTAGATTAATTATTTTGAAACTAAAAAAGGTATTTTTTATGTTACTTAATAACAACTAATATAAGAAATAAATAAATAAATCAGCTTCACGCTGTATCCCGCACACAGCAAGGTAGGCAGAGGGAACCTAGTGTTAAGACACTCCGCTCTCCACTTTCTGCCGAATACTGGAGGCATTGCGTGTTGAGTGGCAGAACTCAACGCCGCGCTTTGCCACGACACCAGAGTCAAAGTTCAAATACCTACATATTTCATCGCCTGAAGTGGGGATCGAACCCACAACCAGACGGTTTTACTGTCACACTTTGTGCCTCTTCACTTCGACGAGCCTCAAAAACTCAACACCTAATACTTGTTTTCTTTAATATTGTTTTTTTTATTTAAGTTTTCTTCTGTTTTTTTTGCATCAATCTACGAGTATGTATACACTCTTCCGTTACTGGGCAAATATATTATGTATAATAATAACAAGAAAGAAAGCTTTTCCTTTACTTTACGTTGTATTCCGCACATAGCAGGATATAGGCATAGGGAAACTAGTGATAAGACAATCCGTTCCTGATTTTTCGCTATTTCTGGAAAAAAAAAATTTTTACCTTTTTTTTGTATGTTATATTCAACGTTTCAATAGTGCTTCCAATAGTATAGTTGAATAATATATTTTTTGGAATGTGGTTTTGTATTAAAAAATGTTTTTGACTAGTGTTTCGCTAGCAGCAACGCTCGCTTGGACTGTATTTGGCAATTTTTTATTCCAAGAAATTCGTGGACAAAGATACTAACATACAATCATAAAGAGACATATACATACATATATACTTATAAAATTGACCACAAATGCTTGAAGGCATATAAAGATCGTCTTTATTGTCCAATACCTACAATATCACATAACTGCCTTTCTTGAAATCGGTTAAAAAAATCAAAACCTACAACATATCTAAACAAACTTGGATATTTTTCAAAAGTATCCAATTATTCATATTTAATTTACCTATGTTTTTGATGTTGTTTCGTTCCAAAGAAATGTCTTTAAGCAATCATTTAGTGGAAGTCCAATAAAAAATTTATCGATGGTTGTTCCCCGCAAAGTGGCAGCTACTGAGCTGGTTTAATGTTCAGTAAACTGTTAATAATTCGATCGTGATATCAAATGTTATCGCTGTGTGAATTTTGAACGTGAAATCTGATTTACCCACTTTTGTTGATTAAGATATAGGTATAATAAATACCTGTATAGGGTAATAGGTTGAAAAAATATTAAAAAAATAAAAATTAAAAATATTAAATTAGCTTAACGCTGTATCCCGCACACAGCAGGGTAGGCAGAGGGAACCTAGTGTTAAGACACTCCGTTCCCCACTTTCTGCCGAATTCTGGAGGCATTGCGTGTTGAGTGGCAGAACTCAACGCCGCGCTTAACCTCGACACCAGAGCGAAGAAATGGAAATATAAATTTAAGTAAATATTTCATCTCCTCGAGTGGGGATCGAGCCCACAACCAGTCGGTTTTGCAGTCACACCTCGTGCCGCTGCGCCACGACCGGCCTAAAAAAAAATATTAAATACAAGAAATAAAACTGTAAAAAGGAATGGTTCCTCGTTCTGATAGCAAGATAAAGCATTAGTAAGTTTAAGACACCCCGTTTCTACTGTCCTCCCAGTTTTCGAGATATTGCGTTTTGACAGGCGTAACTAAACTCCGCTCTTTGTCTAAACGTTTTATCGAATACGTATAAAATCAACAATGATAAACACCTTATACTATTTTTATTTTATAATTTCTAAAGGCAAAGTTCCATACCACAATTTGTATTTATATGCAGTAGTAGTAACATTTTTAAGTAAGCAGAGGGAATCTATTAGTAAGACACTCCGTTCCCCATTTACCGCCGAATTCTCGGAGCATTGCGTTTTGGGTGACGAAACTCAACGCCGCGCTTTGCCTCGACACCAGAGCGAAGAAATGAAAATGTAAATTTAAAATAAATATTTACAGTACAAGTCAGGATCGAACTCACAACCAATCGTGCTTACAGTCACACCTCTCTGCCCCTGCGCCCTCTCTCTGTTTATATAGAATTGCGTCTATTTTCTCATAACCCATATATTATGCTCGTGTGATCGCTCGTTCTAATTTCATACTAAAGTTGTTTGTTATTTATTTATGAACTAACCTTGAAAGGAATATTATAAACGGTACAAACTATAGAATAGTATATTTAACCGATTTATTAAAAGGATGTTATATATTACTCGCGGAAATTAAATATTTAATATTTTAATTTTTTTCGCCACCTCCACTCAGCATGAAATGCTTGCATTAAGTAATATTGCAAGCTGCTCGTAACATTTAGTAAATAAAAATAAAAATAAATCAGCTTCACGCTGTATCCCACATACCGCAGGGAAGACAGAGGGAACCTAATGTTTAGATACTCCGTTTTTCACTTCCCGCCGAGTCCTAGAGGCATTGCGTGTTGAGTGGCGGAACTCAACTACTGCTACTGTAAAGTCTAACTAAGCTACTGTAAAGTCATTTTATATCTGTTCAGTAGTTTTTGCGTAACAATGGAACAAACATCCATCAACAACTATCCATCTTTATAAACTTTCACATATACAATATTAAAATGAGAAATTGGCTTCACGCTGTATCCTGCACAAATTATGGTTTGCAGAGGTAACCTAGTGGTAAGACACTGTTCCTCACTTTCCGTCGAATTTTTCGAGGCATTGGGTTTTTAAATTGGTGCTAGAGCAAAGAAATGCAAAAAAATGATAAATAATAATTAATTTCCTCGAGTGCGGATCCAACCCACAACCATCGTGTTCTAGTCACACCCTTGTGCTCCTGAACCACGACGGTCTCTATATGTATAAATACTTCTATAGTAGACTTTATAATTACATTCACATACTATACTAGATATTATTTTATATTATACAATATTCATAATAACATCAGTAAAATTCATTTCAAGTATTACAATCATCTATTTGCTGTTTATTATAAACGATTCCATTCATATTTTTTTTATATTATTACTATAATACTATACTGCGGAGTATTATACCTGATATAGTTCAATTCACATTTGGTTAAATAGTTTTAAAAAAAGTCTTAATTTTATAAGAATAAATGCGGCGTTAAGTTCTGCGATTTCGTATTGTATATTTTCGGGAAGTCGTGGGTTTTATCCCCACACTAAATAAATTCATCTTAAATAAATTCATTTTCCTCGCTCTGGTCAAGAGACAAAGCTTGGCGTTGAGTTCCAACACATAAAACGCAATTCCTCCATTCGGCGGTAAGTATGTAAGAGAAGTGTTAAATTGAATGGACTGTTTGGACAATAGATTTCCAGGTTCCCTGTGCCTACCTTGCTATATACGGGATACAGTGTAAAGCTAAAAAAAGTATAAACACGACCATTGTAGGTTGGATCTCTATAACCTAATCTTCCATTCAAAACGTCAAAACATACGTACAAATTGGGAAACAGAGTTAACGAAAAAAAACCATTGTCCTTAGCGAGAATCGAATCCAATACCACCAAATGTATGTAATTCCACAGGACCAAGATAGCCTCATGGATTAAATTATACAGAAATCTGAATCAATCATATTCAACAGCTACATCATTAAACAGGACAGCGGTTAATTAAAATTCATTTTCATTTTATGGTTATTAATTAATTTGTAGGTTTCAAGTACTATTATTTAAATTAGATTTGTTTATTGATTAGAGGCCAGTCGTGGCGCAGGGGCACAAAATGTGACTGTAAAACTGAATGGTTGTGGGTTCGATCCCCACACGAGGAGATGAAATACTAACTTAAATTTATATTTCTATTTCTTCGCTCTGGTGTGGAGGCAAAGCGTGGCGTTGAGTTCTGCCACTCAACACGCAATGCCTTCAGAATACGGCAGAAAGTGGGGAACGTAGTGTTTTAACACTAGGTTCCCTTTGCCCACCCTGCTATGTGCGGGATACAGCGTGAAGATGATTTTTTTTTATATAAATATCTTCATGTATAGATGTCACTGTAGTTAAGATGACGTCATTTGATTTTGATTTCGATTAAGAATACCGGTTTTATTAAAAATACCGAATTACCAGTTTAATTCAAATAACATCACAAACAGCACGGCTCTCTGATTCATTCCCTAGGCGACGGTAGTCGAGAGAAGTTTTGTTCTGTATTTGTATTTTCACGCTGTATTCCTCTGTAGGCAGAAGGATCCTAGGGACTCAGTGTTAAGACACTCCGTTTCACATATTCAATCGTTACTGGAGCGAGGATATGCAAATATTGAATAGGTACTAATGTGCATTAAAGGTAAATTGGTTGATTATTTTTATTATTGTTATACACTTATTAAATTGTTGTTTAGGGTTTTATTTGGTTTGGTTTGAATAATAGTATTTAGTAGAAAAATGTTTAGTGGTCAGAGCGCTTGGATCGTTTTCAAGAAGCGTAGGTTCAATTACAGCTACGTTCAAATGTTTATACGTTTTCTAAAGTATTTTCCTTTTCTAAATGTGGAATTACTCCTTGAAAAAGAATAAAAAATATATAACGCCATAGATTTCAGTCTACTTACGAAAATTGAGCCAAAATCATTTTAAAAAAATCTACTTTAAACTCTATCCCGCATACAGCATGATAGGCAGAGGAAAGGGCCTAGGGTTAAGACACTCCATCCCCCACTTTCCACCGATTTCTGGAGGTATTGCGTTCTAAGTGGCAGAGCTCAACACCGCGCTTTATCTCGACACCAGAGCAAAGAAATGTAAATATAAATTTCGATAAATATTTAAATTCCTCGAGTGGCGATCGAACCCACAACCACTCCCATTTACAGTAACACTCTATGCCCCTGCGCCACGGCTGGCCTTAAAATCATCTTATTTATATAATATTAAGATGATATTATTATTAAAGTTAGTACACCGTCTACTCCACAGCGAACGCGTTATTCAATTTGGCAAACATGAGAGAGGTCTTGTTTTAATAACGGAGTTCCAAACCCACTTCGACTTGGCGTTTAATTGAGTCATTTAGCAAAATAATTTGATATCGTAACACTAATATTGTATGTTGGGGTGGTGTGAGAATGTTGTGCATATTGTGTGAGTAGATTCGAATCCAGCTTAAGGTAAATTAATTTAATTTAATTAATTCATTTCATTTCATGAGACCAGTCGTGGCGCAGTGGCACGAGGTGTGACTGTAATACCGACTGGTTGTGGGTTCGATCCCCACTCGATGAGATGAAATACTTAAATTTATATTTCCATTTCTTCGCTCTGGTGTCGAGGTTAAGCGCGACGTTGAGTTCTGCCACTCAACACGCAATGCCTCCAGATTTCGGCAGAAAGTGGGGAACGGAGTGTCTTAATACTAGGTTCCCTCTGCCTACCCTGCTGTGTGCGGGATACAGCGTCAAGCTGATTTAATTCATTTCATTTAGGTAAATTAAGTTTTCGGATAGCTTTTAAGCTCTACTTAATCCTTATGACTTAAGCGCAAGGGCTGCTTATTCTGGTTCTAGTCAAAGTACGGCGTTGAGTTCTACCACTCAACACGCAGTGCCTCTTTAATTTGGTGGAAAGTGAAGAACGGAAGTGTCTTAATGGGAAAGGGTGTCTTCACACCACATTCCGTCCCACGTTCTTTTTGCCTACTCGGCTATATGCGAGGAAATGTATAATAAGTATTTAATTTCGCCGAGTGGGAATCGAACACACGACCTGTCGCTTTTTCAATAGCACGCTTGTACTCTTACGCCACGATTAGCCTCATAATAAGTTTTATTTTATGAATATTATTTTGAACCCTTTGACTTTAAAATACATTTTTGAACCTAAACATAATAAAGCGGAAGAGTTTGTTTGTTTGTTTGTTTGTTTGTTTGTTTGTTTGTTTGTTTGTTTAAACGCTAATATCTCTGGAACTACTGGATTTACATTTTGTTTATTTTGTATGTAAGCTGCATTTTCCAGGAGTGCTATAGGCTATATAACTTCAAAGTGTAATTTTTAATTAGCTTAAAATAACGAAATAACAATAATAATGAACATCATCGAATTGCTTTAAGCGAGTGCGCTGCAAAAGCAGTTGAATATTTGTAAGTGCATTGTACAACAAAAACATTCAATTTCATTAGTTCTAAAATAAAATCCGCATATCTATCTATCTTATATAAATAAGACACAAAGAGGCATTTTGTGACAAAAAATAATTGAAAATTCAATAAAAATGATATTTTACCGTTTTTTATTTGACGAAGATATTGAAACTTACGAGTGAAAGTTATTTTATCATCAAGGAAATTTTATGAAGACAATCTTTGGCTTTTATAGCATGCAATATGGATGTATACTTTTCGAGAAAATGAAAAATTGAAATAATTCAACACTCTGTTGCACTTGTGCTGTGTGATCCCGGCCTAGAATAGGATCATCCTAGTACTGGTGGTGTCGTAAGAGGCGACTAAAGTACGTGTGGTAGAGTCACTTCGTCAGCAATGGCAACACGCATGGGCAGACTCGACCGGATCATTACCACCCCCAGCATTTAAAACTGGTGTTCAGTAGTGGCTTTATGCCACGGCGTTTCGCATCAGGTAATGCCGGGCTCCAGCGCCCAACGCATCTTAAAGGTCGGCAACGCACCTGTAGCTCCTCTGGTGTTGCACGGGGTCGTGGGCGGCGGTAATCACTTACCATCAGGGGACCCAAACGCTCGCTTGCCTTGTCTTTTTCTTAAAAAAAAACTCTGTTTACGGCCGTAAGCATAGGCTCGAGTACCATGTTGTACTACTACTTGCACTTTCTCAAATTTATGAAAACAAAGTTTTCATGATTAAATGTATAAATTAAATAATCTATCTGTTGGCCAATGCAACACAATAAAATAATGACAGGTGAGATGCAGGCGAAGCCGCGAATGGGTCGCTAGTCCAAATATAAATTTTAAAATTCCAATACAAATTTTCATGTTTTCGCACAAGATATTTTAATTCTCACTATTGTTATACAAATCGAGGCCGTCGTGACCCAGGGGCACAAAGGTGTGACTTTAACGCGACGGTTGTGGGATCGATCTCCACTCGAGGAAATGAAATATTTATTTAAATTTATATTTCCATTTCTTCGCTCTAGTGTCGAGGCAAAGAGCGGCGTTGAGTTCCGCCACTCAACAGGCAATGCTTCCAAAATTCGGCGGAAAGTGGGG
The DNA here is from genome assembly GCA_021202915.1 of Heliconius himera. Taxonomy (NCBI): domain Eukaryota; kingdom Metazoa; phylum Arthropoda; class Insecta; order Lepidoptera; family Nymphalidae; genus Heliconius; species Heliconius himera. The sequence continues at coordinate 45,119 of JAJHJA010000538.1, read as the reverse complement.
AACCGAGTGTCTTAAAAAGAGGTTCCCTCTGCCTACCCTGCTGTGTGCTGGATACAGCGTGAAGCTGATTTGATTTGATTTGTTATACAAATGACGTGTAATTGCCTAATTGTCCCTCGAGACGTCGACCAAAAAAAAAGTTTTATTTATTTAATATTTATAATGGGTTTTAAAATTAAAAGGTTAAAACCTTTTATATTAAAACCCATTCTTGAACTTTTTCTAAAATAAATAATAATAGACAACACCAAAAACAATTCAAAATATAAATTTAAAAATTCTAACATAAATTTTCACGTTTTCACACAAGATATTTCAATTCTCACTCAGAGAGAGTATTTTCATACAAATGACGTGTTCTTGCCTCATCGTCCCTCGAGACGTTGAAAGCTAAACCGAAATAGGGTTCGTGTTTACTGACTAAATTAGACATAAATCGTGACTAAAGGTTAAACAACTTTAATATTTAATGTGATATATTTTAGATGTACATATATATATGTATGTATATAAAAAAAGGGTAGGCGGAGGGAACCTAGTGTTAAGACACTCTGTTTTCATTAAGATACTTTTGGCGCCTACTTTCTGGTCAATTCTAGTATATGTACATATACATAAATAAATTGTATGACTGATGGAATGTATGACTGATTTTATAGTTAAGGCCAGTCGTGGCGCAGGGGCACAAAGTGTGACCGTAAAATCGACTGGTTGTGGGTTCGATCCCCACTCGAGGGGATAAAATATTTACTTACATTTATATTTTCATTTCTTCGCTCTGGTGTCGAGGCAAAGTGCGGCGTTGAGTTCCGTTACTCAACACGCAATGCCTCCAGAAATCGGCAGAAAGTAGAGAACGGTGTGTCTTAATACTAGGTTCCCTCTGCCTACCCTGCTGAGTGCGGGATACAGCGTGAACCTGATTTAATTTTGATTTTGATTTTATAGTTTATATAGCAGTGTGAAATCAAGATTATTCTCGTAAGTGACATAAAATACAAAAAAATACATCGCTTTCCTTTTAAATGTTTTATTAATTCGAACAGCGAGCGAAGCGAACGCGTTTTAAACTTATGAAAAGTGTGAAACAGTCATCCTGTAATTTATAACATTTTTAAACTGTTCCATAATACCTACAATTATTTCGCCTCGTTTGAAATACAAAATTAGTATCGTTATTTAGAACATAATTTTTATATATATATACATATAACTCGCATATTAAAAATGTAAAGCATTTTATATCCCATTTAACAAAACATTTATTTATGAAGGCTCCGTTCTAATGCTTATAACAGGCTCTTATCTCTGAGCAATTACTTCGTGTTTGAACTGGATATTATTATTCTTTATCAGTGAAAATTTCCTTTTAGGTATCTTTTGGAATTTATGATCGCTTCGGTTTTATGGATGTTTTTTTTGTTATTTTTAGTAAGGTAGAAAGAGGGAACCTAGTTTTAAGATATTTTTTTTTCTATTGAGACACTTTTTGTCCCTACTTTCCGCCGAATTCTGGAATTGAATTGGTGTTGAGTGGTGGAACTCAATGCTCAGCACTTTGTCTCGTTATCAGGGCAAATCACAATCTGTCACGTCTAAAGTCGCACGATTATGCGATTGCACTACGACTAGCATCAAAAATTTAAAAGGAATGCTATATTTAAATTTTGTACAAGACCGCCATGGCATCCCTGAGTCTTTATTATTTAGAAATCGTATAAAAATTTGAACGTAGCGGGACACGAACCCGCGGCTCCTGGAGTTCGAGTCCCGCTACTTTCAAATTTTTATACGTTTTCTAAATAAGATTTTTTCTTTCCTAAGTGTGGATTAACACTTTAAAAAAATGTTAAATATATCCCTGTCTAAGTCTGTTTAGTTGGGAGAATAAATTATTTTAAGAAAAACCGCGGCGTTGAGTTTCACCACTTAACATGATGTATCGGATTTGGGCCATTGACGGTATTTGGCCCACTATGATGTGTGGGAGCTTTATTATAAGTACAATATTTACTTACGAAAATAATATTTATTTAATATGCTAAAATAAAAAAAACATTTCAATATAAATAACGATTCAACGAAATTGAAAAGAAAATAATGTCGAATTCAAATAAAATAATGTATATATGCCGGAGGGTCATTTCAAACAATTACATGAAACCTTCATTTTCTTTAGGGTTTTTCCGTTATATTGAAATATGCTTACACCATTATAGTATTGTAGGAAATCTCTGCCTATATGCGCGATTGTTCTTGGTTCAAATTCAGCTGTGGGAGTGAATTCAGTTCAATTTCCCGTTGCGGGTAGACAAAGTGCAGCGTTGAGTCTCTCGACATGAAAGGTAGTAAATTTTGTGTCTTGACACTGCCATACCCTGATAGAGCAGGAAAATAAAAAAATCGAGCCATTATTCGAATATTTTACTTTATTTATATAATACGTTATATATAACAATTTAAATATCTACATTGAGGCCAGTCATGGCGCAGGGACACACAGCGTTACTGTAAAATCGATTGGTTGTGGGCTCGATCCCCACTCGAGGAGGTATAATATTTATTTAATTTATTTTTTCATTTCTTCGCTCTGGTGTCGAGACAAAGCGCGGCGTTGGGTTCCGCCACTCAACACGCAATACCTGTAGAGCTCGGCGGAAAGTGGGGAACGGTTTGTCTTAACACTAGGTTCCCTCTGCCTACCCTGCTGTATGCGGGATACAGCGTAAAGCTGGTTTTTTTTTATATATAAATATCTACATGTATAAATGTCACTGTACTTAAAATGACGTCATTTGATTTTGATTTCGATTTAGAATACCGGTTTTATTAAAAGTACCGAATTACCGGTTAAATTCAAATAACATCGCAAACAGCACGGCACTCTGATTCATTCCCTATGAGACGGTAGTCGGGAAAAGTTTTGTATTGAAGCATAGTAAATTAATTTATTATTTATTGCAATATAAGCCTTCAGTCATTAAGCTTTCATTTTATATTAAAAATAGCTAAGTTAAGTGAAATAATACGTACAAACTTTGTCATAAACTAGAAATTAGGAATTTATCGGTATTTTGCCCACTGGCAAGCACAAAGTTGCTCGTACATAATGAAACTGCTTTGTTTCGTTATTATCAACAAGCTTATGTTAATAACATACCTTGAAAGTTTGGTCTGGATACATAGAAGTAGCAAAATGATATTATTATAGAAGTTCCAGGTTTCCAGTTCCAATTTTTGTATTTATTTTAGTAGCTATAGTGACATAATGGGCAAGCGTCCGACTGACATGGTATTTGGTTCGATTTTCATCCGAAGAAATGAATTATTTGCAAATGTGGCCCCCGACCACGTATCTAATTCAAGAAGAAAGTGAAGAACAGTGATATGACACTCGAAGTTCTCTCTGTGCTCTACACTTTGACTCTTTCTAACTACGCCTTTAAAATTAAGCAAAGGAAGGATTCCTTTGCTTAATTTTAAATTTGATTAAGGAACATTGAGGCCAGTCGTGGTATACACACGTGCGACTGTAGACACGGAAGGTTGTGAGTTTGATTCCCATTCGAGAAATGAAATATTTTATGTTTTATTTACGAGGCAATGCACGGAGTTGAGTTCCGTCACTCAACACGACGATGCCTTCAGAACTCGGCGGAAAGTGAGGAACTGAAGTGTCTTACTGGTAACGGAGTATTTAAATACTAGGTTGACTGATATGCTTTGCCTACCATGCCAAAGAAAAGGTACAGCTTGAAGCTAAAAAAAGACATACAAAAATAACGTAAAATACGATAAATATCGATACAAAATATACGTTAAAAATACTTTAGGTGTACTCAAGGTATCTCTAACAAGCAGCCTTTTGTCCAGCTCAAATAAAAGCCTTCAATGTCCACTGAGTAATTATATCATGTCATTTATTGAATTCTATTTCGAAAGGCATTAGGTTCAAATTTGAAGAAGAAATTCCTCACTTATAGTATCGACTCGTAAAGTCCTTGAGCGTTTTATTTCCTTAGTATCTAAAGGACTACCTGTCCCTCACTTGACGTGTAAAATATAATATTTTTTTTAATAAAAGAGATGCTTTAAAAGATCCTAAGTACGAATATTTAGAGTATTTGATTGTTCATTTCTAATTCCAAAGAACATCTAAGTTGTAGTGTAGTTTTATTTTTAGCGTAATTATTTTTTTTTCAAAGCATGAGGACCCCTAGAAGAGCATGTATGAAGAGGTTGATGACAGTGGACACGACGAAAGAGGTATGTAGAGACCGTAGCGTTTGGCGCTTCGTTCTCTCTGACTAGCCCGCTAGGGATAAAGCGAGAAGCTAGTTTAGTTCAGTTTTTATTTTTGTTCAAGACATTTCATGTTAAGTAGCTGTTCGCCGATTGAGCTCTCTCAATGCCGCTCTTGGCCTCGCTACCAGAGCGAGGAAATTAAAATATTATATAATTCATTCCCCCGAGTGGGAATCAAACTCAGATTAGTCGTGTTTACGGTCACGCTTGTGCCCCTGTGCCGCGTAATGTCTCAAATTCAGATGAAAAGGATTAAGCATAATAAATCTTACAACACCACAACGTGTACACGTGTACACGTGTGTGGTGTTGTCGCTTTGATAAGTTAGTGTTTGTATGCGCCATTTTTTACAAATGACGTTTTATTTTACAACGATAATTTTATCATTTATTTTGTATGAAAAAAGCACTTTTATAATTTTGGCAATATCTTTTTCGTTTTAAGGCTTATATAGAGTAGTTAATTTTTTTTTCTTTTAATTGTATTAGGCTTTTGTTGTAGTTAAAACTTTCATTTGAAAACTAAAACACTCTGTATAATATATTTTTACACCAAAAATAGTTCGGTAAATTGTCATGTCACATTTACCAAACGCTGAGACCCAGTCAAGGAGAATATCGGCATTTCCATGTGGTTTACTTAATTGTCTCCAGCTAAAGCTTAATCTAATCAGTTTTCCCCATTTACTTTGGTAAAAATAAATCATTGTATGGATTTGTTGGTGAAATGAAATATTTTGGAAGGAAAGGAAGCCTTGGTGGATATTTCTAATTCATTATTCTGTTGTTAACCGACTCAAGATGGTGAACATTTTGATGGAGTGGTGAAATTTCAGTAATTTCCTAGCTCAGGTAACAAGACAAAGCGCGGCGTTGAGTTTCACCACTCAACGCGTAATGTATGCAATATTAGAATTTGGCGGAAAGTGGAGAGCGGAGTATCTTAACACTGTGCTCCTTCTGGTTATTTTTCTACATGCGGGGTACAGAGTGAAACTGAAAAAAAATATGTGCTTGATATTACTGCGAAATTAATATCAAAATTACATTATTGTATTTAAAATTAATAAAGTATAACTTTCAAAACCATACAAGTCTATCAAAGCCAGTGCAATAGCTTGTGAAATACCTTAAAATTACCATCTTTTCTCATTATTGGATAGGATATCTATAAAATAATAAAATACTACAGTGTGTGTTTGTACTTTAAATTCATATTTAAATAATGAACTACGAACGAATAGTATCAGGACCTTTGAGATCTTCGGAACTAACATTAATGAAATAAGTCGATATCCAGAATCTACAAATGTTTTCCCTAACTCAATATCGAACCCAATAACTTCGGATTTACCAATTAAATTCCTTAAAAGCAAAATCCGAATCAATAAATTTAAGAGGATTGAATAGAAACTACAAAACATATATCACAGGAAACAGGAAGATATGGTCATGGTGTATTTGGAACATCCTTCTATGTATACTATTTTTAGTGGCTATACTATAATATATTTTATTTTTTTAGCTTCCCGCTGTAGCAGACTAGGCAGAGAACTCAGTGATAAGACACTACATTCTATATGCGCAATTTTCAAGGCATTGCGTTAATAATACGAAATTTCACCGAATGAGAAGCGAAACTGCAACCTATGCACCATGACAGTCACTATGATTTGTTTTATGTTAAATTAAAATAAGGAACTTTAGTTTCTTTAATTATATTAACTTAATTCTGCATCTCATATGTCAAATGAAGAAGATTCTTTTTTCCTAATTAAACGAAAAGTGTAGCATTCATTTATACTTTTTATCCGATTGCGAAAAGCTGCCCCTTCGTAAGTGTGAAACCAGTAAACCGATTTTGATTTGAACCGTCGTTGGATTTAGTTTAATAGCGCAAGCATTATTTAGAGTACATTAATTTAGTTTATGCAGTCGGATTTTTTGTTTTATTTGATATTATTAACTTCTTTATTATATGCGTCCATGTTTTCAATATTTACATCCAAAACTTCTAACTTAACAGTCACTCCCAACCTAAACGATAAGCCTGACAAAACTGTATGGACCGTACCAAATATAAATCGCGGGCAATGGTCAAATATATCGGCTGCTACGACAAATGTCAGTACACGACGGTTATATTATTCCTGTTTAAATCACAGTAGATTCCTGTAACAAGGGGACAAGTTGCCAGCAATTCATTAAAATGGCCAATGTGTCTGAACGGTTGATGTATGGGAACAGGATTTTGTTTCAACACTTGGTCTAATTGATAAGTTAGAGCGGAAAGCGGATGTAAAAAAAATAAGGCTGTATATGTAATGGTATACTTGTTTTGTCCCAATTTTTTATGATCTTAAATTTATTACTTGATCTTTAATATATAGCTTGAAAAAATACATTATCTGTATATCACATTTATTAGGATAGGTAGAGTAGATTTAGTGCTAAGACATTTTTTCTCAATTTCCGCCCGATTTTCAAGAAATTGTATATAGAGTAGCGGAACTCAACGTCACGATTTTATTAAAACACGTTTTTATAAAGACGTTGGCCGGAAAATAAATCATACTGAACTTAAACCCAAAATTATCAATCATTCATACATTCAATTATTATATATTTAAGTTACAATGCAAAATTCACTCTTCATATAAAAAAATATTAACAAATGTCATAACAAGTTTTATGCGATACTATATTAAATAAATCAAATTAAAAAGAGTTATCATTGAAATATCTCTTCTGCCTGCCATCTACTCTATTCTCTCCACTTTAAGCAAAACAAACATCAGAAAATCTCCCTATCTTATTTATCGCTTCATTCTGTAACTTAGAACGTCCAGCTATAGTGATTTGTAGCCTGAAACGCTACGTGATCGTTTGACTCACTTGCTCGTGTTAATTATTAAATGCAATTACTGTTGAGCAGACGATACTTTATTTAATTTCAACTTCACTTTCACGTAATACGTTGATTTGAGAAGAGCTGATTGGGAAGTTTCTGATGATGTTTCCTTTTTGGGAAATTTAAATATGATTGAATGTGTGAGGATTTTTCTGATAGTAAATGTTGTTGTGTTTTGTAGATCAGTTACGTATCTTCTATTTTTAAAGTAGATAGAGTTATTAATTCTAATTTAAGGTCAAAGAAGCACGTTGATATAAGGACACTGCTTGCAGAAGAACATAACATTTGTATGTATTTTAAATATATCACAAGGTTGTTTCTATCCAGATATTTTAGCGGCGAAAATCTTCTTAGTCAATCAACGCTCCAATAAATTTCAAAATTTTGGAATATCAAAAAAAAAACCTATATAAGACAAGATTATTATAAGGTGGGAGTGACTTTTTTAGGTAAAGAAAATAAGATAATTGGCTTAATTGTAATTTGATAAAATATTAAATAAGAATTATTTTTCAGTTTATTTTGATTCATAATTAATTAAAACGAATATAAAAGGACTGTCCTGAAAAAAATCGTGACTATATTTGTACTTGTTCCGAAGAATATTATATTTATTTACCATCACCTGCTTAACATTTAAAAATGTTCACCGAGCTACAATTGATTCCTTATGATATGAACCAAATCAGCAATATAGATAAAATGATGTAGCAGAATTTATTTATTTGGAAAGATTTCATACAACTTACCTCGAAGAAGTCCACTTGTCGAAGCGTCTTTAAATTTTACGATACGTTCAGAAGTAGCCATAACATTTTAGTGTATCTATTGACAATGTTACACACTAAAATAAGAGCGAGGAAGGAAAAAGGTAGAATTGTATTACTGAAGATTGTATTCCAAATCGATTTCCAAATCAGTTCTTAGAAAGCAAAAAGATATCTTGGTCTAGTCCTCTAAATCTTTATTTCGTCAATGCGCTAATAAATACTGCCTTTTTGTTTTTATTGTATGAAATCAGTTTTTCTAGAGGCCAATCGTGGCGCAGCGGCACGAAGTGTGACTGTAAAACCGACTGGTTGTGGGTTCGATCCCCACTCGAGGAGATGAAATATTTACTTAAATTTATATTTCCATTTTGTTCCAAGTTGTGCCACTCAACACGCAATGCCTCCAGAATTCGGCAGAAGGTGGGGAACGGAGAGTCTTAACACTAGGTTCCCTCTGCCTGCTGTGTGCGGGATACAGCGTGAAGCTGAAAAAAAAAGTACTTTTTATAAAGAATGTGCCTGTAGTGTGTTTATATTTACTGTCAAGAATGAATTATTTTCTTTTATTTCCTTATCCTAACAAGAAGACAAAGTGCGGCGTTGATTTTCGCAACTCATTCACAATATCTTGAAAAGTGCGACAACGAAAAAGACAACTTACGGCGTTGAGTCGTTCATATCGTTCTTTATTATTAAGTTCAATCTTACACATCTTACGTTTTTATTTAAACGTTTTACAAAATTCAAATTATTCATAGCGACACTGATCCACATTACCATTATATTATCAACCTTAATAATTAAAGCAAAATGCAAACTCATCTTCGTTACCAGAGGGGACCTTCTGAAGATGTACAAAAATACCTACACAATTGCGTTCCGGATATTAAGCATTGTTAGAGTATAAAGGGAGTCGTTTTATTTTTTAGGATTCGCTGTATAAGGAAAGTATATTTTTTATTAGATATATTTTGTGATTTTTTTTTTTAAATAAAAAACTTAAAATCCAAAAACAATATCTTCGTAAACAGGAATCCTAATAGCAACCGTCGTGGCGCAGCGACACAACTTCGGACTTTAAACACTACGATTGTGGGTTCGATTTCGACTCGGGGGAATCAATTATATTAATTTCCTCGCTTTGATAACAAGACAATGCCGTTTAAGTTTTATTCACTCAATTGGGCAAAAAATAAGGAACGGAGTGTCTTAATATTTATACAGAACCAACAATACACGAACCAAATTTACGCTTGGCCAAGTTTTATTTTTTCTTTGTACGTCCATGTTAACTCTAAATGAATATATAAATTGCGAATCTACCCCACAAAGGAGTGTTTAGTTAAGATAGAAATCTTTGGAATTGTAACATTGTCGTTTTTGGACTGTTATTTCTTCGAATACATGAAATAATGTATTTCTTCTTTTTTTATACTTCACTTAGTATTGTTTGTTTCTTTGTGTTATGGAATATATGTTTGAATATAGATAAAGGTATTTTTTTAGATATTTTTGATTCCACTAAGCTTATCTTCTCTCCTATTCTTTTAGATTTTTTTCTTAATCTGTACTTTTAATCGCCCGCAGCACTGCTTGCGTGGACTTCATGAAGTAAAATCGAAGATCCGGTTTTTTTTACATTCCCGTCCAAAATTCCAGAAAACCTCTCTTAGTTTCCTTACACTACCTATTCAGTTTTGAAGTCGAGTAGTTTCAGTTGTACCTTGTTTTTTAGTCAATAAAGGAAAAGTGTTCTAATATCTATTTTTTATAAAATGATTAAAAATATAGTCTTAAAAATACGTCAAGACAGTCCAAAAGATATTCGACGCTTGGAATACCAGTAATCTACATTTTTAGTATAAGTGGTGAATAGAAGAAATGAAAGCAATGACTAAATATACTAAGGCATTCGCAGCGGCATAGTTTTTTGGCCTATTTTTTTATACTTTTTCCTCCACCGATGTCAAAAATAAAGCATCAGGCACATAAAGCATGAGGAACAGAGCACGTCAATTGTGAAACCAAAAAAAAATATTTACATATATTGCATTGAGTTGGGATCGAACCCAGAACCATCGCATTTATATATAGACACTGTTTCAGCACGCTACAATGACATTTATTTAGTTTTATTGTATATCTAATCTAATAGAGGAAATCAAAGAACTTTATACCTATCAACAGTTTTCTTCACGCTTCGGTAAATATCTTTTCCTTTGTGAACTAAACAAATAAACTCCATAATAAGATAAGTTATAAAAGATTTTTGTCAGATAATATTGAACAATTTAGTAACGGTATCGATATATTATTATTGGTTGTATGAAAGAATCTCATTTAATATTTGATAATGCTTTTTACCTTATACTATTTTTGTGTGTAATTGAGTAGTGGGTAGGGAGTTAGCAGCTTCACGATTTTGGGCGTATAGCACGGTAGGCAGAGGGTATTCCCTCTGCTAGTGTTTAGTGATTCTGTTCTCTATGCATTGTTAAATCTTTCGAAACATTGTCGCTAAGCAATCCAGAAAACCCTAATATATTATAATATATAACATTTTTTTTGGTTTTGGCAGGAGTTGCTTTAAGAAAAGGTCGTTCAAAATGGAATTCCTAAAAGCTTACATGGCGTGCGCTGCCTCAACGTTATGTGACATATAAACAATGTTCTACAAAAAAAATGTTTTTAAAAAATCTATTAAAATGTCCGCTATAGTATATATTTATCTCTGTAGGTTGAGCTACAGTAATGATTTTAATACATTTAATTAAAATTTAAATTTTTCGATTTGTTGTTAATGTATTTTCTATAATTTGGTATTTATTCATCCTTATCAAAATAAATTTAAAACTTAAAATAATTTCATAAATATATTTAATAAATATGCGGGTATGTTAGTTATTATATAAAATTCATGTCATAGGCACATAATTATGAAACAAAACACTTTTGACTGTCTTCATTAAAAGTTTCACGGTTGAGTCGCACAAGTCAAACGCAAGGTTAATCTCTTCTTCTCCTAGCTATTTTATGATTGTACTTCGAAAACTTTTGAAATTACTGTAATGTGACTTAGAATAGGGAATTTTGAAAATCACTTCCAAAGAAATTTAAGAAGGAATTCATATTGTGTTGGGTGCAATGGTTTAAATTTTCTAAAACGATTTAAAAAAGTATATTTATCATTTGATGATAAATATGTACTAGTACTGGATCTGACTGTATACACGACGGTTTTGAGCTCGACTCCCACTGGAAGAAATAAATATTTTCGTTTAATTACTCTGTAAACAAGCGTGGCCCTGAGTTCTGGTACTCCACACGTAATGTCTCGAAAATTGGACATTGCATGGGGATCGGAGTGTCATAATATTAAATTTTATATACACGCAAGATACAGCGTGAAGCTCTTTTTTAATAATTTTAAATCAATATACAACAAAGAATAACATTTAATAACTCATTATAAAAAAAAAACCAACATTTAAATTCGAGCTAGACAGTGTATTGTTGAGTATTGTTTTAAAATTCTTTCAAGAGTTTCAAATTACCAAAACTTTACTAATGAAACAAAAAAAATAAGAGGGAATTTTAGAAATATTTCCATTAAAAATCTTATTTTTACAGATAATTTAGAAAAATAATTAAAATGTAGTTGTAAAATGACAATGAAATTTATATAGAGGATGTTCAATTCACCTGGGGAATCTTTGTATTTTTTTAGCTTCAGTCTGATCCCCACATAGCTTCAGGCAGAGGGAATCTAGAAGCCTAATAACCTTTTCTAGCTTACTTCCTATTAAGACACTTTCGTTTCCCATTTTCTGCCGAATTATGGAGGCATTGCGTTTTCAGTGGCGAAATTTAACTGCTCTGCGCATTGCCTCATTACCAGCGTCATTTCCTCGAGTGGGAATTGAACTCATAAACTGTCGCCCCTACAGTCGCACGCTACACCATGTGCCACAGCTGACACATTTTTACATATAAAAATAATTTAATTAACTTCACGCTGTATCCCGTACACAGCAGGGTAGACAGAGGGAACCTAGTGTTAAGACACACCGTTCCCCACTTTCTGCCGAATTCTGGAGGAATTGCGTATTGAGTGGCAGAACTCAACGCCGCGTTTTTCCTCGACACCAGAGCGAAGAAATGAAAATATAAATTTAAGTAAATATTTCATCTCCTCGAGTGGGGATCGAACCCACAACCAGTCGGTTTTACAGTCACACTTTGTGCCGCTACACCACGGCTGGCCTCTTTACATACAACATATAAAAATATGTGTGTAAATATCTGTATTCTATGAAATTGGATAGAATGTGGCTGGACACTCACACACAGTATTTTTTACCGTACTGTGCTAGTGCCGTAATATTATTTTTATGCCATTTAAATAAAATAAATGATAATCCTAAAAGCTTTGCGTTTATTCAAATTTCTTAATAAACGCTTAATTTATATCTATTCAAATATTTCAAATATTAAATGAAATAAATGTGAAATATATTACTGAATATTAATAGTCTATGCATGAAATTTTTTAATCTGATTATTTACTATGTAATTCAATTAACTATATTGAAATGTCTAACTATTGACAACAACATGATTTGGATATCTCATATGAATGAACTAAGTGAGCACATGCATTTCTCTTATCATTCATTTCATTCTCATTATTATTATTATTATTATTCATCATTTTTCATTCTCTTAAGGGTCTCTAAAGCTAAAATTATATTAGTATCAACTTATATCTAGTAGTTTAACTAAAATTATGTTAGCGCAATGATAATTTATTTTTATTATTTTTTTTCTATTAAGTAAAAAAAATAATGACCGTCGATGCGCAGGGGCGCAAGCGTGCAACTATATACGCGAAGTTTATTGGAAGTTTAACGGAGTAAAATATTTGATATTAAAAATGTAATTTTCTCTGTTTACACTGCTTTAATCAAAAAAAGCATAAAACTGCAAAAAAACCATGATCAAGAATGATCATCAACATCTTTGCCCCGTTACCAGAGCGAGAAAATAAAAATATTAAATATTTCATTTACTCCAATGGGAATCGAAACCACAACCTTTCACGTTTACAGTTGCCCGCTTGTGCCCCTGCGCCACTCCAGCATCACAGAACTAATTAGACTATTAAATTAACTTCTAAACTTAATTATTTATCTATGCGTAGTAATTATAAATTCGTGTCTTAATATTAAGTCAGATCGTGAGCCTGTTAATACCACATCTCTTTGACATTTAGTAAGAGAAAGTGTTAATTAATTAAAATAACGCTTCAGAACACCCAGTAAGTCGTCTGTTTTGAAGTTAGACGTCCAATGCTATTAGCGATAATATAGCTTTTTGATAGCTTAATATAGCTTTTATGATTTAGTTTGTTTTAAGAAAAATAAAGTAATCAGTTATGTGATATGCTATGAAATATAAGAAAATATCTGTTGATATAGTATTTTTTTAACATAGGATCATTAGAAAATGGTTAGTTTAGTTGATACATATATGGCTTTGTTCAGTAGGAACGTACGTGTGAAGTTTTGGTTACCTTTAAAAAAAATTAAAACATACAAATTATTTAAGATATATGTTAATACATCCACTGGAAGGCCAGTTCTATTTGTCTACCTTTACGATATCTGAGTGATTCCCCTTTGAGATGAAAATTGGAGGTGTCGAAATAAGCCAAAATGAATCGACGCACGAACGGGTTTGACTACACAGAGATGTTTCTATGATAGATTATAATATTATCTTAGACTTATGTATACAATATTTTTTAAGATACCTTTTGTGAGACGGAGCTCAACACTGCTTAGTGTTATCAGGAAAAAAAATATATCTCGAATTCCGGCAGAAAGTGGAGAAACTATCAAAATTTCGACATGATTATGAACGTTAGCCTAATTAAATAAAAAAAATGAGATAAAACGTATAACTGAACTTAAAAGCCAGATTCAAATTGCAATAGCTATTCGAACAAAAATATGTTAAATTAAGAAAAATATTATTATATAACATTTTTAAGCACTTTGAGGCCGTTGGGGAGTAATAGCACTGCGTCTGCGTCTGACTGTAAACGCGGCGACAGTGGGTTAGTACCCACTCACTCACTTTATTTACCTACTTTGGTAGAAAAAACGGAGTTCAGTTCCACTACTCTTATTTTAAAGATAAGACAAGAACGGGTTACCTGATGGTAAGTGGTCACCACCAAAGGACCTACAGGTACGTTGCGTTAAGGAGGCGCTTGACACGGTTTTTGGAGGTACCTATTTTATATTGACCCGGAGACACTACCGCAGGCAGGCCATTTCCCAGGTATCAGGCGCGTGCATGAAATCAATTAAAACCATACAATAATGGAGTGCCACGTGTCCAGGGGTACGTGATGGAAAAACTATAAATATATCATATATAGTTCCTCCAACAACAGTTCCAACGCTTCCCAAAATAACAACGGCAGAAAATGCACAGCTTAAGCTTATTTGGGAAAGACGTAATGTCTGGAAAATTGGGCGGAATGTAAAAAATGGAGACTCTTAACACTAGATTCCTCTGTCTGCCTTGCTTTGTGAAGCTATATGTATATATGTATTATACATATTTAAGTACTACAATACACTACTTTAAGCAGCTTTCAGTTTATTATGCACATATTGATTTTCGATGAAGCAATAAGCCCTTGCAACATCACGTTAAGTCGATGAAGCAGAAAAATAGAGTCAACTATGCTATGTATGTATAAGGCTTATGTAACATTGAATGGAAATACTTTGCTGATCTTTTTATTTTCAAAATGTCTTATTTTTTTCTAAAGTTTGGGGTATAATAGAGTTATTACTTTATTTTGAACAAGTATATTATTATAGTTTTAATTTAATTTTGAAGACTAAAACAGCAAGTTAACTTTCTTATATTAAGGTATTATTTTTTATTCTTATTACATTAAGAGAAAAAGACAAATTCATATCTTTAATTGCTATATATAAATTTTAATGTTATTTTTGTTATTCTAATTTAATATTTTGCAAACTTAAAATAATTAGCTTATTTTCATTCACTTGTATACTTACATAATTATGGAGTTATAATGAATGTTTAGTTAGCGTGCATTGGAACTTCATTGTATACTTAATATAGGGTAGGGTTGACTAAATTTCGTTTTTTTTTTGTTACAGATACATGTCAAAATTACTGGTATTTAACCTTCACGCTTTATCCAGGATATTAACTAAGTCATCCTTCTATGGCCGAGGGAAATCACTTTTCTAGTTTTAAAACATTCGGTTCTCTGCTTTCAGCCCATAACTGCATGCTGAGTGGAACCTAACGCCGCTCTCTATTTTATTAAAGATGGGAAACAATGAGAGACTTAAAATGACTGCACCACGATGGAATGTAATAGATTTCTAGGCATTAAATAGCTATGAAAAACATCTTTATAAAGCTTTTGCATCCAAAAGGTAAAATGGAACTCTATTACTAAGACTGTTATCCATTCTTCCGTCTGAAAAAAACAGAATAAAATTAATATTTAAGGTAGCTTTTACACTATATATGTAATTGTTTTACTTATTTTTATAGATAATGTAGTACGGAACCCTTTGCGCGTGAGCCCGACTCGCACTTGGTAGTATTTTCCAGTCTTGTACACAATATTACACAATATCGCATTGAAAACGCTACCAACCCTATAAAAAATTCAAGAAAATATTTATTACTTTAGCACAATAATTATAGTTATAGCGTTCTCGTGCGAACTAAATCACGTTGACTTCAGGAAATGAAATCAATTTCGCCATGTATTATACGGTTTTTAGGTTACTTATTGCATTTTAATTAGAAATGAAGGAGTAAAAAATGTACGCTATCGTGTCGCAGTTTGTTTTGTGCTATAGTGAATACGATTGTTTTCGATTTGGGCTGTAAAACCGACTGGTTGTGGGTTCGATCCCCACTCGAGGAGATGATGTATTTACTTAAATTTATATTTCCATTTCTTCGCTCTGGTGTCGAGGACAAGCGTGGCGTTGAGTTCTGCTGCTCAACACGCAATGCCTCCAGGATTCGGCAGAAAGTGGGGAACGGAGTGTCTTCACATTAGGTTCCCTCTGCCTACCCTGCAGTGTGTGGGATACAGCGTGAAGCTGATTTATAATTGTAAAAGATTATGAGATGGATGTTTGTTCCAGTTCTACGCAAAAACCTTTATAAATTACTTTTGTATGAAAATAATACATAGGCTTACTTTGGTTATAATATAATTATAAGTTTAAGCAGGTGAAGCGCCGATTAGGTCGCTTGTCTTATATAGAGAAATATTTATGTTTAAAAGAACAGCTTCTATCTTTTTTTGCATTCGCAAGGTAGTCAGAGGAAATCTAATGATAAGAAACTTCGATGTCCCATTTCCACTCGAATTTTAGACATTCCGTGTTGAATGACGTCACTCAACGCTGCGTTTAGTTTTACTGGAGCGGGATCTATATATATTGCCCCTATTGGATGGGGATCAAACGCATAGCGATCGCATTTACACTCAAACGATTTCCCATTACATCACTACCGTGACGCTTTTTTTTTAAAGATAGTTATATTCATTTAGACATAGCAACATTTTCGATTTCAAATTTTTTTAACAGCTTCACGCTGTATCATGGGATATAGCAGGAGGAGGCAGAGGGAACCTAGTGTTAAGACACTCCGTCCCGCACTTTCCGTCGAATTCTGGAGGCATTGCGTGTTGAGTGGCGCACGCCGCGCTTTTCCTCGACAGCATAGCTAAGAAATGAAAATAATAAATATAACTTTTAATACCAACATGGCCATGTTGGTATTAAAAGTTACGCCGTACCTTAGACATCAAATTGAGTAATGGAACTCAACACCGCGTTTCGCCTACTAGAGCGAGAAAATGAAAATTAAGTTGATTTATAATTTCTCCAAGTCAGTATCGATCCTACAGCCACCGTGTTTACAGTCAAAAGCTTTTCTACTATGCCACGATGACGATAACAAAGCAGACAAAGAAATAAAAGAAAAATAGAAAAGAAAAGCTGTCATAACTTTAGTGGTTTAAGTAAAAATATGTAGTGGTACACTCAGCTAGACAATAAAAGTGCACTCTCCTTACAATCTATATATACTACACTCATAAGCGGGGTGTGAATCAACTTTATCTCACAATATTTGTGCCGGCTCTTCATTTCGACTGTACGTGCGGCGAATTAAAAATTTTGAGAGCTTTTGTTTTTTTTAGATCATACGAGACGATGTGAGTACGACACGTCGCTTTATTTCCTTACTCTGTATCATGATAAATATATTGAAGAGTTTCAAAGTTTAAAAGTATTGACAATTTTTTAAAATGGTTGGCAAAGGCAAACAAAAAAAGATTTGGGTAATTTTTTATAATATAAGGTGTAGAATATTGATAGAATCTGAATGACTGACACAATTTGTCCATTTAAAATAATAGTTATATATTAAAGTGAGTGGAAAATGAACAAAAAGGTGTATTAACACTAAATACTTTTTGCCTGCCTTTCTGGACGTCGAATAAGAAACCCTATGTAGAATGTATACTGTATTTAAATACTCCGCTGAATTTAGGAGGTATTAAATGTTGAGTGGTGGAACTCTATGCTACGTTTTGCCTCATTACCGGAACGACGAAATAAAAAAGGAATATATATATTTTTCATTGTATAGAGTGAATGGTGCGACACAACAGATAGGTGCACCTATCTGTTGTGTCGCACCTATCTGTTGTAAATAGAAATATTATGGAAAAAACACGCTTCGTTCTTTTTCCCACATATCAGGATATACAAAGGGATCCTGATAACATACCTCGTTTTCTATTTCTCACCTAATTTTCAAGGTATTGTAAGTTGAGTCGAGCTCATGCCGCGTTATTTCTACCAGAGCGCGGAAATAAAAATCACTACCTAAAAAGCCTACCCGCGGCAGTGTTTCCAGGTCGATATGACATGGGTACCTTCAAAAAGCGCATCTATCTCCACCTTATAGGCCGGCAACCCACCTGTAGCTCCTCTGGTGCTGCACGGGGTCATGGGCGGCGGTAATCACTTACCATCAGCTGACCCGAACGCTCGTTTGCCTCGTTTCCTTTTCCATAAAAAAACTTTAATATAATCATCCCACCGAGGGGAATCGAGCCGCTGCGCCATGACGACCTCTAAAATCAACAACGACGAAAGTATACGAGAATATGGAAATTCTAGGCCCAAATCTCTCTCATATGTTGTTAGTATAAAATAGAAATATATATATAACAACGATATATCGTATAGTGTGAATAGCAGTATATCGGCGCAGTACACTCGAAACGGGCATTTTATTGCTTTTGAAGAAGAATTTATTCAGTATATCTAAGACTGCTTTTAACTGAACATGCCTTTATATGTTTATTTTGAAGTTGACTGACTTGTAAGGTCTTAAGAGATTTTTATAAATGCATGTATAAGAAATAAAGAAATGCCTTAATATATTTTGAAGGTTATTTTTTGCTTCAAGACGTTTTTAGCTTAATTTTTGTTTTTCCATATATATATTTTAGTTTTTTGTTCTTTTTAACATGTCAGGCAAATAATCCCTAGTGTTAAGGTATCTCTTACACTATTTTTGTCCAAATATGAGGCATTGCGTGTTGATTGGTGGAACTCAAGAGAGCTAAATTTTGCAAATAATTTAAGCTATCAATTATTTCATTATCTGTCTATGTGCGTTCTATTGGCTGAATAATATGTAGGAATTTTTTGGCCATATTCCACTATCTAAATCCTAACAAGGCAAATCGCGGCGTTGAACTCTGCCTCTCGACACACAACATCACTAAAATCACACGAATAATAGAGAACGTGTCTATCAAATCTGTTAGATTTGGGATACAGAGTAGAGCTATGTAAACAAGTTATCTTCGATTTTGTAATCTATACTAATATAAAAAAATGGAAGACTTTGTTTATTTGGTTGTTTGTTTCTTTAAACGCTAAGATCTCTGGAACTACTGGTTGGATTTACTTTTTTGTATGAAAGCTACATTCCTCAAGTGCTATAGGCTATATAACTAAAATATAATAATAAAATATATATATATATATATATATATATATATATATATATATATATATATATATATATATATATATATATATATATATATATATATATATATATATATATATAATATTATTATTTTTTATTGCTTAAGTAAAAATATAAAACATATTTTCATGAAAAAGGACTAGTTACAATCACTGTCCAGTCAAGAACCGTTTTTACTATAAATATTTGATTTCTTTTCAAGCGTCTTTCACTAAAACATTACTTAAAACGACTCGAAATCGACCAAACAGAAAAGCTAACGACTTCCATTAAGACCGCTAAGTAATGATTCATAAACAAAAAAAAATATTTTACCCCACTTTGACCGTGGCCCATTTAGTTTTAATGAATTATTCATTGGAAACATTAAGATTCGCAACTGATACTAAAAGGTGTATGGAGAAAGAATGAAGAAAAAGTGATTTTTAAATCACTTTCAAAAAGATTTTTAATATTTACTTAGAAGTTAGGCCTGTATGTGAGTATAAGTATATCTTTCTTTTTTAGCTTCATGCTGTATCCCGCATACAGTAAGGTAGGCCGAGGGAACCTGGTGCTAAGACATTCCGTTCCCCACTTTCTGCCGAATTCTGGAGGCATTGCGTGTTGAGTGGCAGTACTCAACGCCGCGCTTTGCCTCGACACCATAACGAAGAAATGGAAATATAAATTTTAAGTAAATATTTCATCTCCTCGAGTGGGGATCGAACCCACAACCAATCGGTTTTACAGTCACACTATGTGCCACTGCGCCACGACTGGCCCCCTCCTGAAGTATATGATAATGTTGAAATTAAATATAATGCTAGTGAGGCCAGTCGTGGCGCAGGGGTACAAGTATATTCACGACAGGTTATGGATTCGACTCTCACTCGAGCGAGGAAATGAAATATTGAATATTTTCATTTCATCGCTGTGGTAAAGACGTGTCGTTGAGTTCTGCCGCTCAACACGCAATACTTCCAGAATTTGGTGGAACGGATAGTAATGGTAACGGAGTGAATGTCTTAACACTAGTTTCCGTTTGTCTAAATATGAGATTAAAAAAAATAAAACGGAAGAGTTTTAATTAGCTTTACTGGGTGACCGATAGGCAATACATAGATTATTTATAAACTATTATATTTTACATGTTAAAGTCGCGCAATCTGATTTGCGGGCGATATAATGTGTGTCTTAGAAGGATTGAAATTATCGAACCCATAACCATCTCTTGTTAAATGATACATTTTACCGTTACGCCAAGTTGGCCTCAAATATATGTTTAATTCAATACATTTCAAATGGAGCCAAAACACGGAACACTGTTTCTCCACTGATATATTAAATAGTAACTCTGACAGAGCAGTCCTGGAGTTTCTACAGGTAAGGAATTTCAATATAAGTGAACAAGTCTAGCTTTTGTTACGTGACTTTTAGGTTTCCTCTAAACAATTTTACTTGAGGCCAGCCGTGGTACAAGGGCACAAGCGTGCAACTGTAAGCACGACAGGATATAGGTTCGATTCCCATTCGAGGAAATAAAATATTTCAATATTTTCATTTACTCGTTTTGATAACGAGGCAAAGCACGTTGTTTTATTCCACCTCTCAACACGAAATGCCTCTAGAATTTGGCACAAAGTGAAGAACGAAAATATCTTAATGGGGAACGTAGTGATATATCACTAGGTTCCCCGGTTCGCTTTCCCTACCCTGGTATATACTGGCCTGGTACAGCGTGAAGCTAAAAAAATACATGATGTTGATTTATATGGAATATGTATTTAGTTTTTTACTTTTAGGTATTTAGGTAGTGGAACTTAACGCTGTATGCAATCTAACGACACTGGGGCAACATATTTTTTCTTTTAGATGCATGTATCCCGACAGAGCAAATTTAGAGTTAAGACACTCTGTTCCACACATTTTGCCTTGTTTGTGTCATAATGTGTTGAGTCGTTGCAGTCAAAGCCACTCCGTTTACGTAGATTAAAAAACGTTAAATCTCCTATTTTCTTATATAAAAAAACCTATTCATCTTTCTAATATCGTAGTTTCCTTGTGTTTCGTCAATAGTCACTAAATAAGGGAAAAGTTTTAAAATTCAGTCAGTTTCAAAGTACTAGCTCATCATTTTAAAAATGAACTATTTAGAACTTAGATTTTTTTGTAACTTATAGCGTAGATAATTAATAATTTAATAAATTTGATTTTACATAATTTTGGTAGGTGTCAATTCACGAAGTGTGATATAAAAACGGCCTCAAAAAATAAAATTCATTTTTTTTTACAATTTATATTGTTTTAAAAATTCTGAAATAAGTATATAGCAACGAGCTTATAGATAGCCGTGTTTAATTTAAATTTCATCAAGATTTATTTAATAGATACCGGTAAAATAGACTTTAATGTTAAAAGTTTTTAGTCGCGTAATCCTCTTACTGTAAAGTATTACAGACAAAAAAATGGCGTGTTGCTATTTCAAATTAAAAGCTATACAATCATATCAAAAATAATTAATTAGAAGCCAGTGCAGCTTTTCCATACTTATCGGGAATCGAATTCACAACTAGTCGCGTTTATACTTGTGCCCCTACGCAATTGGCTCTTCCTTCCTCTGTCTTGATCCACCACATCACCACGATTAAACCCCTATAAAAAGTCCTAAAAGTAACACGCTAAAGAATGTATACTATATAACTGTTTTTTTTTTCAGCTTCACGCTGTATCCCGCACACAGCAGGGTAGGCAGAGGGAACCTAGTGTTAAGACACTCCGTTCCCCACTTTCTGCAATATTCTGGAGGGATTGCGTGTTGAGTGGCAGAACTCAACGCCGCGCTTTGCCTCGACACCAGAGCGAAGAAATGGAAATATAAATTTTAAGTAAATATTTCATTTCCTCGAGTGGGAATCGAACCCACAACCAGTCGGTTTTACGGTCACACTTTATGCCACCGTGCCACGACTGGTCTCATATATAATTGTTAATAATAATATAATTGATGCTGTGTGCGGGATACAGCACGAAGTTGATTTTTTTTTAATAATATAATATAACAGCTAGTTAAAACTCTATAATGAGCAAACTAAGTGTAAACAACGCATTCTGTACAGCGTCACATTTACAACGCGGACTGACGGTTTCTCTCTCATTAAAAATTCAACAAAGGTTTTCTTTATTATTTGAAAATATAAACATTTAGGTGTTTATTCTTATATTGTGGTAATTTTGTGTATATTTTAACTGGTGTATCTTTTTGTAGCTTCACGCTGTATCCCGCACGTACCATGGTGGACAGAGGGAACCTAGGAACCTAGTGACAATCCGTTTTCATTAAGGCATTTCCTATCCACATTTTACGCAGAATTCAGGAGGTATTGCGTCATTTACCGAACTCAATGACGTGTTGGCCTCGTTACTAGAGCGACGAAATATTATATATATAATTTACTCCAGTGGGAATCGAACCTACAAACTGTCACGCTTATAGCTGCATACTTGTGTATGTGTAATTATAATATACATATAAGATTAATTAAAATCCTAAATAATTTATTGCATTCTAAGTCTAATCTTGTAATACATTAGTATCTCATATAATTAGCTTTATTATATTCGATAATATCATTGGAATGCTGTAAGGCTTAATATGTATGTATATATTATATTCTTTAATGATATTTCTAGTAATAGAAGTTCTCTATCTTAGCTCAATTGCAGTGTACCAAATAAAAAAAACCTTCTAGTTTAAAATATTTATATCCATGTCCAGCTTTAGGTATTTAATATAATGAGATTAATTTAAGTTCGTCGTGGATAAACCTGTTTATTGTAAAAGAAACGATTGTGGATTCGATTACCACTTGAGGGTAATTAATTATTTTTATTTCCTTTACTCTACTAAGAGAAAACGGAGTGTCACAACACAAGGTTCAGTCTGCTAACCCTGCTGTGTGGGTGATACAACGTGAAGTTAAAAAAAAAAAACAACTGCCGCTTTTGTACTTAGAAAATATACTGTTATCCTACGACGGCTTTTATTTAAAACTTATTGTCCATATATTCTATAATAATATTTTTGAGGACAGTCGTGGAGCTGGGGCACAAGCTTGGCGGCTGCGTAGAAAAGGCACGCTGTGGGCTGGATTTCTTATCGAGGAAATAAAATATTTATTTATTCTTAGCCATATTCCGGAGACGTTGCGTTGCGTCAGCTTTGAGTGGCGAAAGTCAACGCCGCACTTTAACTCGTTATCAGAGCTAGGAGACGAAAATATTAAGTGTGGATTGAACCCACAACTGTCGCTTTAAAAGTTCCACACATATGCCTTTGCACCACTAAGGCCTATTATCAATAATTCCATTAATCCAAATTGATGAACAATTTAGGAAGTATCGGTATCGGACTGACTAACATGCCCATATTTTTTTAACCCAATTTTATGCAGAACGAGTTTAAAAATAACATATAAATTAGTACAAAACGAACCTTTACTTTACGCATAACTTATCAACATATACCTTTTGAATTCAACAAAAACATTTTCATTTTATATGAAAATTAACTCGAAAACATAACTCTACCTAGATTACTTTACCTAGAAACATCAGAATCAGAATAATAAAAGCTGGAGCAACGTTCAAAAGTTGCTCCTATGAAGGATCGCGATATAGACACCTGTGTAGTGTAGTTCAAAGTGAAATTTGCTGTGGAAAAGTTTTGTATGTAGTTTTTGATATACACTTTTATACAATTGAATTTGTGCTTTAAATGTATTTAATTTTAAGGCTGTCATAGTGTAGTGTGTAATCGTGGAAATTCATTATTGTATTTTGTTTATTATGGCAAGACTGTTGTAGAATAGGTAGAGGGAACCTGGGACCCTAGTGTTATGATATTCCGCTCCCATTAAGACATTTCCGTACCCGATTTTCCGCCGAATTCTGGAGGCATTCACTGCAGTGATTGCCGGATTTAAACACTGCACTTTACCTCGTTATCAGAGCCAAATAAAAACATTAAATACTTAATTCTTCCGAATAGGAGTCGAACCCAGAACTATCACGATCGTTATGTTTATTCATTTATGTCATATTGATTTTTTTATATTTTTGTATAATTACAAAAGAGGAAGCATTTTAATAATTAGTTTCAGTTTGTCCGTATGTCCATATTATTTTTGTTTCTTTAAATGTATTTAGAAACAGACGATTTATGAAATTGTAGCACCTTAATGTACTTATAAATAAGATTAGGTGACTACTCTGTCTTCTTTTTTGTATTTAGTTCGATTGCTGTAATTTTCTCGCTGCATTTGCTGTAAAAATGAAAAAAACTAAAACTCAATAAAATTCAACAATGAATACAGTGTTTTTTAATAACAAATCAGTTACGATACTAAATCATTTACGATTCGATATAAAAATTACTCAAACAAAACATTTTTTATGTTCATGGGCACCTATAGCCGGGATACTTGGACATTGTGTGTTGATTGGCGGAACTCAACTCCGCGCCTCTCGTAAGATATGCATTTTCCAGAACTTGTTAGACGTAGACTGATGTTGGTTTGGCCTATCGTGCCTAGTATCTCGAAATTGGTAAATTAATGAGAATGTCATACAATTATTCACCACTTATTCACAATTCTTATAAGAAAATAACGTACGTGAACATATTTATGTTATGCCTTTGTTCCCATTAATGTGATCGTATCTGCGAATGGCAAAGTAAATTGATCGGTGATTATTGATCGGCGTTGAGTTCCGCCATTCAACACATAATGCTTCTACAAGGTTCCTTCCACTAGGTTTCCTCCTTTGGCCTATACTGTGCTTATGTTGTCTTCTTCTTCCTGGCATTAATCCCGGCTAATGCCAGGAAGAAGAAGACACACTGTGCTTATGTTGTGTGCGTGCGTATAGCGTGATATTGATATTAATTAATTACTATAATTTTTATGTACTTTAACTTGACACCAGAGCGAAGAAATTAAAATATAAATTTATATAAATATATATATATATATATTTCTTCGTATGGGTACCGAACACAAATAGTCGCATTTACAGTGACACATTAGTACCATGACTGGCCTGACCATAGAGTAGGCAGAGGGAGCCTAGTTTTAAGACACACCACTCCCCCAAATTCCGGAGGCATAGCGTGTTGAGTGGCGCAACTCAACGCCGCTCATTGCTTCAACACCAGAACGAAGTAATGAAAATATCACTTCACTTTATATTGATTTAAAATACTGCAATGTAATAAAATTCATTAAATACTTCAACATAGGATAATTATCGACATAATAAGAATATATGGTTTTTAAAAAAATTTTATTTTCCAGTTAAGTTCTGTTCGTTCCTTAGTATACTCATATAGTGTAAAGGGTGTGCACACAGTTGAGGAGCACTAACCACTTCGGTAATGTCTCTTTGTATGGTGAGTACACGAAGGAGATTGTACGTAAAAAAGAGATAACGTTATACAATAGGAGAATGCATGTCAAAAAGAGATCCAGTTAAAAAACTATTTATTGTTTAAGTATCGTTTTTGAACCCATTTTAGAAGAAAATGGCAGTATTGTTGTCCACGGCCTGATAAGAAATAAATATATCTCCATCATTATTCGTGAGACCTTCGTGGCGAAGGGACACAAACGTGCGACTGTAAATACAAGGGTAGTGGGTTCAAATCTCATTTGGGGAATGAAATATTTAATGTTTTTACTTTTTTTTAAGTAGAACATACTTTTAGTAAAAAAAGAAAAAATAATAACTTTAAAGTTCCATCTCATCTTTTATCCATATATTAAAAGTTCGACATCCAACCACACCACAAGCGATTTACACTAAATAAACACACCAAAATTTATATTATAAGGCCATTTATACACATAGCGTCATCCCGTTTAATTTCCTCAACATTAAAATATGGGCTATGCGATAAAATTTATTGCTTTCGCATCTTTCGCTTCAAGCACTTTGGGGTGGGCGAATGTATAACAAACCGTGCGATTTGAGAATAAGGTACGTATTACTTGACGACTGACATCTAAGAACCTTTTATTTTTCGAGTAAGGGGGCTATTATGAGAAACCTTATTGAAATCTGTCTCTTGAGTGAAAACAGATTTTTAATATGTAGGTTAATTTTGAATTATACGAGTTTAAGGGTGGGACTAATATAATGAGGCCATTCTGATGAAAGTCTTTTATTTTGAATCTTTCTATAGCTATATAAAAGTAGCAAAATTCCATTATTTATGTAGATTTTATTTTTAGCTTCACAATTTATCATGCACGTAGCCCCACTACGTGCATGTATAAAATTGTGAAGCTAAAAATGCCCATGCCCAATGGCAGGGTGAACCTGGGAACCTAGAGTTAAGGCACTCCGATTTCATTATCACACTTCCGTTGGTCAGTTTCTGCTGAATTTGAGTGGCGGAGCTCAACGCCGCAGTAGAAATTCTTGGATAAATATAGGTATATTTTGTGTTTGTTTGATGTGGACTGTACTCGCGATGGCTATGGGTTGGATGGTTGGTCCAGTTGAAGCAAAAAAATACTTTCATTTTCACGCTCAGCAAGACAAAAGAAGATTTCAAAGAGTCAATAGGTCCAATAGGTGTATAATTGTAATAATATAACAACTTCCCTTTTTTGTTTTTTTTATTTTATTTATTTTGAGTTCTTTAAAATATTATTTTCTCTTATAGGTGTAGTTATGCAGTTAGTTTTTGTGTTTTCCTGGAATATTTTATAGTTAATAAAAAAAAATTAAATCAGCTTCACGCTGTATCCCGCACACTGCAAGGTAGGCAGAGGGAACCTAGTGTTAAGACACTCCGTTCTCCAATAATTAATAGTTAGAGTTAATAAGAGTTAGTTAAGTTAAGTTCTATAGTTAATAGTTAAATATAATTACTTTTTCTATAGTAAGCCATTATTTATGTCAAAATTTTATATAACAGAGGCCTCGTGTATTAAATTTGCTTCTTATCATATTCTGAAGTAGATAAAATTGAGTTTCAATATCAGAAGGAACTATAATTTACCTTGCGGCTAACATAACAATGAAATGGGATGACTTACATATATACTCCATTCTTAATCAAAGGACCTTTTATGAGAATACGAATATACATATGAATAATGATATATACATTTATTTATTGAGGCCAATCGTGGCACTAGTATGTGAATATAAACGGGACTGGTTGTGCGTTTGATATCCATTCGAGGAAATGTTGTGCGTATCGAACGGTGCCATTCGAAGAAATTAAATATTTATATAAATTTATATTTTTATGTTTATTCTGGTGCAAGTAATGAGTGGCGTTGAGTTACGCCACTCAACACGCTGTATCTCTGGAATTTGGAGGAATATGGGAAGTGGTGCCTAGCTCTAGTTTTAACATACATGCAGGATACAGCGTAAACTGGAAACCAAACAAACCTATACTTCCTAAGGAACCTATATGCCCAGCTTTCTACTCATGTAGTTTTCGTTGATTATTGTCAACAGTCACTAAAAAACTGAGATGTGTCCAAATATAATATCTGAAGAATTTTAAAATGTATCATAAATATCACAACGATTAAAACTTTAAAAAATTCTAAAAATTACATGATGCTAATAAATGTATACTGTATACTTTTTTTTCAGTTTCACGCTGTACAAAGCAGTACCCTAAGAGGGAACCTAGTGTTAAGATACTCCGTTCCGCATTTACATTTGCCCTCGGCTTCAGAATAAATGAAAATATCAAATGTTTCATTTCCTCGAGTGGGAATCTTGTAACTATATAACTTTTAGTAATATTATAATATAAACAGCTGGTTAAAAACTCTATAATTAAACTAAATGTTAACAACGCATTCTATATAGAGCCATATTTACAACGCGGACTGACGGTCTCTCTCTCATTAAAAATTGAACAAAGATTTTCTTTATTATTTGAAAATATAAACATTTAGGTGTTTATATTTATAATGCGTCAACTTTATATGTATTTAACTGGTGTATTTTTTTTAGATTCACAGTGTATCCCACGCATACGAGGAGAGGCGGAGGGAACCTGGCAACGTAGAGAGTCTCTGTTACGATTAAAACGCTTCCGTTCAACACTTACAACGCCGAACTTAGGGGGCATTGCCTTTTCAGTTGTCGAATTCAACGCCGTGCTTGGCCTCTTTAGCTGGACGAGGAAATGAACATATTTTACATTTCATTTTCTCCAGTGGAAATCGAATCCTGTCTCGTTTGCAGCCGCACGCTTGGCCACCTGTGACACGACTGGTAACAATTATATTATACATATAAGTTTAATTAAAATCGATCCTAAATAATTTATTGCATTCTAAATCTAATCTAGTAATTCATTAGTATCTCATATAATTAGCTTTATTAGATTCGATAATACCATCGGAATGCTGTAAGGCTTAATATCTATGTATATATATTATTTTCCTCAATGATATCTGTGACGCTATTGTGGCCGGTCATGGGTCAGTGGCACAAATGTGTGACTGTAAACACGACTGGTTGTGGGTTCGATCCTCACTCGAGGAAATGAAATATTTATTTTATTTTTTATTTTCATTTCATTTCTTCACTCTCTAAGCGCGGCGTTGATTCCCGCCACTCAACACACAATGCCTCCAGAACTCGACGGAATATGTGGAACGAAAATGTTTCAATAAGAACGATCTGACCATGTTTCCAGGTTCCCTCTGCCTGTCCTGGTATGCGGGATACAGCATTCCCTCTGCCTACCCTCCCGTATGCAGGATATATTTTGTTTCTTACTTACTCTATCATAGCTCAATTGTAGTGTATCAAACTTATACAATTTTCTACTAGTTTAAAATATATCCAGGTTGAGATCCAAGTATTTATAAATAATGAAAATTATATAAGGTAAGTCGTGGATAGCGCAGTGATAAAACATATAATTGTAATTCGGTTGTGGATTCGAGTACCATTTGGAGGTAACGAATTATTTTTATTTCCTTTACTCTACTAATACAAAACACGGCATTGAGTTCCGCGACTCAACACGCAATGTCTCAAAAATAGGGCTGAAATTAGGAAACGTCTACTCACCCTGCTTTATGGGGATACAGCGTGAAGCTAAAATAAACCAACGGTCGTATTTATATTTCAACGATTTGCCGTTGCTCCTTTTGACGGTTTTTATTAAAAATGTATTAATGATAATTATCCTTTTCCCCCGAGACATACATACATATTTTTAAAAAACTTTATTTGATCTATTTAAAATTAATAAGTATGGTAAAAATAAACACATATATTTTTTTAGGTTTTTACTGCATGTAGAAATATTTTTTTAGTACCTAGAATTACCGTCAGGGACTTTACGGTATCATACTGTAAAAAGCTTTGATAAAACATGCATGTATCCCGCACTCTGCAGGGTAGGCAGAGGGAACCTAGTGTAAAGACACTCCGTTCCCCACTTTCCGCCAAATTCTGAAGAAATGGAAATATAAATTTAAGTAAATATTTCATCTCCTCGAGTGGGTATCGAACCCACAACCAGTCGATTTTGCAATCACACCTCGTGCCGCTGCGCCACGACTGGCCTCTTTGGATATACATATCTATTAAGATATACTTAAAAAATATGTAGGTGGAAAGAAAATAGTGACAACAGTAAAAATAAACTAATATAATAAAACAAAATACTTTTCCCATATATACATATATACATTTATCATAAAATTCATAATTTAGGAAGTGAAATTCCCCTGACGGCACTTTATATTTCACGTCAGTTTTTATATATTATTCGTAAAAAAGGAAGCAATAATATAACTACAAGTTTTTTCAATATTAATTTATGATTGGTGTTAATAAAATAATCACAAATATTAATACTTACTTATGATATTCTTATTTTCAAACTTTTTCAAAAACACTTCAACACTAGGTATTTATGACACATTATGACACTGAATGTATTGGCGGAAAGTGGGGAACGGAGTGTCTTAACACTAGGTTCCCTCTGCCTACCCTGCTGTGTGGGGGATACAGCGTGAAGCTGAAAAAAAAATTAATGCCACATTAAAACTTACTGTTCACATTACTAACGGTTTTTAGCGAAAATTCAAATAATGCACTGTAATTGGCTCACGCATACGGTACTGTAAAGGATCGTTAGGTTGTTGTATGCATAATTTGTTTTCATACCTAATATATTCAAAGAAAAATGATATGTAAGGGGGGAAAGGGTTATATTATATACCTAAAAATATCTTTAATGACAGTGGTGAAGCAGAGGAGAGCGCAGTGAGTTTGATTCCGTATCAAGAAAATAAAATATTTATTTATTTTACGCCAAATTCTGGAAGTATTGTATGTTGAGTAGTGGAACTCAAAGCTGCGCTTTATCTCTTTACTAAAAAGAGAAGAAAGAAATGAAAATATCAAGTATTTCGTTCCTCCTAGTGTGAATTGAATCCGCAACCGTCGCTTTTACAGTCCCACAGTACGTCCCTGCGCCACGAAGGTCTCATATAATTAATATCATTAGGCCAAATCCAAGTTGAAGACCAATTTAGGAAGTATCGGACAGACTGACACGCCCATCTCTCTTTTTACCCACATTTTATGCAGAACGTGCTTAAAAATAACATACAAATTACTGCAAAACAATCTTTTACAAACATTTTGTTTTACACATATCAACAACATATACCTTTTGAATTCAACAAAAATATTTTCATTTTATATGAAAATTAATTCGAAAACATAACTCTACCTAGATTACTTTACCTAGAAACATCAGAATCAGAATAATAAAAGCTACAGCAACGTTCAAAAGTTGCTCCTATGAAGGATCGCGATATAGACACCTGTGTAGTGTAGTTCAAAGTGAAATTTGCTGTAGAAAAGTTTTGTATGCAGTTTTTGATATACACTTTTATACAATTGAATTTGTGTTTAAAATGTATTTAATTTTAAGGCTATCATAGCGCAGTGTGTAATCGTGGAAATTTATTAGTGTATTTTGTTTATTATGGCAAGACTGTCTTAGAATAGGTAGAGGGAACCTGGAACCCTAGTGTTATGATATTCCGCTCTAATTAAGATATTTCCGTACCAGACTTTCCGCTGAATTCTGGAGGCATTCACTTCAGTGATTGCCAATGATTGCGAAATGAAAACATTTAATACTTAATTTTTCCGAATAGGAGTCAAACTCACAATTATCACGTTCACAGTCGCATGCTGCCTTTATGTTTATTTATTTACGAGTATGAGGCCAGTCGTGGCGCAGCGGCACGAGGTGTGACTGTTAATTGAATGGTTGTGGGTTCTATCCCCACTCGAGGAGATGAAATATTTACTTAAATTTATATTTCCATTTCTTAGTTCTGGTGTCGAGGTTAAGCACGGCTTTGAGTTTTGCCACACAACACGCAATGCCTCCAGAATTCGGCAGAAAGTGGGGAACGGAGTGTCTTAACATTAGACTCCCTCTGCCTACCCTGCTGTGTGCGGGATACAGCGTGTAGCTAATTTATTTTGATTTTATTCATACGAGTATGTCATATTGAAATTCTGATATATTTATATAATTACAAAAGAGAACACATTTTAATATTTAGTTTCAGTCTGTCCGTATGTTTATATTATTTTTATTTATTTGAATGTTTATAGAAACAGGTGATTAATGAAATTGTAGCACTTATAAATAAAATTAAGTGACTACTCTGTCTTCTTTTTTTATTTTATGTTCAGTTCGATTGCCATAATTTTCTACATTTGCTGTATAACAAATCACTTACGATACTAAATCATTTACAATTCTATATAAAAAATACTCAAAGAAAACATGGATTTTATGTTCATGGACACCTATAGCAGGGATACTTGGACATTTTGTGTTGATTGGCGGAACTCAACTTCGCGCCTCTCGTAAGATATGCATTTCCAGAATTGTTAGACGTTGACTGATGTTGATTTGGCCTATCGTGCCTAGTATCTCGAAGTTGGTAAATTAAGAAGAATGTCTTACAATTAAATTCTTTTATTTTTTTAAATAATCACCAAAATTTACACAAATATGTATGTATATTTCTTCGTATGGGTATCGAACACAAACAGTCGCATTTACAGTGACACATTAGTGCCATGACTGGCCTGACCGAAGAGTAGGCAGAGAGAGCCTAGTTTTAAGACACACCACT
This sequence comes from Heliconius himera, assembly GCA_021202915.1. Lineage (NCBI taxonomy): Eukaryota > Metazoa > Arthropoda > Insecta > Lepidoptera > Nymphalidae > Heliconius > Heliconius himera. The sequence continues at coordinate 12,765 of JAJHJA010000538.1, read as the reverse complement.
CCCCCGAATTCCAGAGGCATAGCGTGTTGAGTGGCGCAACTCAACGCCGCTCATTGCTTCAACACCAGAACGAAGTAATGAAAATATAACGTCACCTTATATTTGAAATTAATTAAATACTTCATTCAACAAAGGATAATTATCGACATAAAAAGAATATATGGTTTTTAAGATAATAATTTTTCACTGAAGTCATGTTTATTCCTTAGTGTACTCATATAGTGTAACGAGTGTGCCAGTTGAGTCACGTTGTATGGAGAGCACACGAAGGAGATTGTAAGTAAAAAAGAGATAACTTTATACTATAGGAGAATGCATGTCAAAGAGATTCAGTTTAAAAAAAAAAAATTAAGTACCACTTTTGAACCCATTTTGGAAGAAAATGGCAGTATTGTTGTCCACGGCCTGATAAGAAATAAATATATCTCCATCATTATTCGTGAGACCTTCGTGGCGAAGGGACACAAACGTGCGACTGTAAATACAAGGGTAGTGGGTTCAAATCTCATTTGGGGAATGAAATATTTAATGTTTTTACTTTTTTTAAGTAGAACATACTTTTAGTAAAAAAAGAAAAAATAATAACTTTAAAGTTCCATCTCACATTTTATCCATATATTTAAAGTTCGACATCAAACCACACCACAAGCGATTTACACTAAATAAACACACCAAAATTTATATTATAAGGCCATTTATACACATAGCGTCATCCCGTTTAATTTCCTCAACATTAAAATATGGGCTATGCGATAAAATTTATTGCTTTCGCATCTTTCGCTTCAAGCACTTTGGGGTGGGCGAATGTATAACAAACCGTGCGATTTGAGAATAAGGTACGTATTACTTGACAACTGACATCTAAGAACCTTTTATTTTTCGAGTAAGGGGGCTATTATGAGAAACCTTATTGAAATCTGTCTCTTGAGTGAAAACAGATTTTTAATATGTAGGTTAATTTTGAATTATACGAGTTTAAGGGTGGGACTAATATAATGAGGCCATTCTGATGAAAGTCTTTTATTTTGAATCTTTCTATAGCTATATAAAAGTAGCAAAATTCCATTATTTATGTAGATTTTATTTTTAGCTTCACAATTTATCATGCACGTAGCCCCACTACGTGCATGTATAAAATTGTGAAGCTAAAAATGCCCATGCCCAATGGCAGGGTGAACCTGGGAACCTAGAGTTAAGGCACTCCGATTTCATTATCACACTTCCGTTGGTCAGTTTCTGCTGAATTTGAGTGGCGGAGCTCAACGCCGCAGTAGAAATTCTTGGATAAATATAGGTATATTTTGTGTTTGTTTGATGTGGACTGTACTCGCGATGGCTATGGGTTGGATGGTTGGTCCAGTTGAAGCAAAAAAATACTTTCATTTTCACGCTCAGCAAGACAAAAGAAGATTTCAAAGAGTCAATAGGTCCAATAGGTGTATAATTGTAATAATATAACAACTTCCCTTTTTTGTTTTTTTTATTTTATTTATTTTGAGTTCTTTAAAATATTATTTTCTCTTATAGGTGTAGTTATGCAGTTAGTTTTTGTGTTTTCCTTGAATATTTTATAGTTAATAAAAAAAAATTAAATCAGCTTCACGCTGTATCCCGCACACTGCAAGGTAGGCAGAGGGAACCTAGTGTTAAGACACTCCGTTCTCCAATAATTAATAGTTAGAGTTAATAAGAGTTAGTTAAGTTAAGTTCTATAGTTAATAGTTAAATATAATTACTTTTTCTATAGTAAGCCATTATTTATGTCAAAATTTTATATAACAGAGGCCTCGTGTATTAAATTTGCTTCTTATCATATTCTGAAGTAGATAAAATTGAGTTTCAATATCAGAAGGAACTATAATTTACCTTGCGGCTAACATAACAATGAAATGGGATGACTTACATATATACTCCATTCTTAATCAAAGGACCTTTTATGAGAATACGAATATACATATGAATAATGATATATACATTTATTTATTGAGGCCAGTCGTGGCACTAGTATGTGAATATAAACGGGACTGGTTGTGCGTTTGATATCCATTCGAGGAAATGTTGTGCGTATCGAACGGTGCCATTCGAAGAAATTAAATATTTATATAAATTTATATTTTTATGTTTATTCTGGTGCAAGTAATGAGTGGCGTTGAGTTACGCCACTCAACACGCTGTATCTCTGGAATTTGGAGGAATATGGGAAGTGGTGCCTAGCTCTAGTTTTAATATACATGCAGGATACAGCGTAAACTGGAAACCAAACAAACCTATACTTCCTAAGGAACCTATATGCCCAGCTTTCTACTCATGTAGTTTTCGTTGATTATTGTCAACAGTCACTAAAAAACTGAGATGTGTCCAAATATAATATCTGAAGAATTTTAAAATGTATCATAAATATCACAACGATTAAAACTTTAAAAAATTCTAAAAATTACATGATGCTAATAAATGTATACTGTATACTTTTTTTTCAGTTTCACGCTGTACAAAGCAGTACCCTAAGAGGGAACCTAGTGTTAAGATACTCCGTTCCGCATTTACATTTGCCTCGGCTTCAGAATAAATGAAAATATCAAATGTTTCATTTCCTCGAGTGGGAATCTTGTAACTATATAACTTTTAGTAATATTATAATATAACAGCTGGTTAAAACTCTATAATTAGCAAACTAAATGTTAACAACGCATTCTATATAGAGCCATATTTACAACGCGGACTGACGGTCTCTCTCTCATTAAAAATTGAACAAAGATTTTCTTTATTATTTGAAAATATAAACATTTAGGTGTTTATATTTATAATGCGTCAACTTTATATGTATTTAACTGGTGTATTTTTTTTAGATTCACAGTGTATCCCACGCATACGAGGAGAGGCGGAGGGAACCTGGCAACGTAGAGAGTCTCTGTTACGATTAAAACGCTTCCGTTCAACACTTACAACGCCGAACTTAGGGGGCATTGCCTTTTCAGTTGTCGAATTCAACGCCGTGCTTGGCCTCTTTAGCTGGACGAGGAAATGAACATATTTTACATTTCATTTTCTCCAGTGGAAATCGAATCCTGTCTCGTTTGCAGCCGCACGCTTGGCCACCTGTGACACGACTGGTAACAATTATATTATACATATAAGTTTAATTAAAATCGATCCTAAATAATTTATTGCATTCTAAATCTAATCTAGTAATTCATTAGTATCTCATATAATTAGCTTTATTAGATTCGATAATACCATCGGAATGCTGTAAGGCTTAATATCTATGTATATATATTATTTTCCTCAATGATATCTGTGACGCTATTGTGGCCGGTCATGGGTCAGTGGCACAAATGTGTGACTGTAAACACGACTGGTTGTGGGTTCGATCCTCACTCGAGGAAATGAAATATTTATTTTATTTTTTATTTTCATTTCATTTCTTCACTCTCTAAGCGCGGCGTTGATTCCCGCCACTCAACACACAATGCCTCCAGAACTCGACGGAATATGTGGAACGAAAATGTTTCAATAAGAACGATCTGACCATGTTTCCAGGTTCCCTCTGCCTGTCCTGGTATGCGGGATACAGCATTCCCTCTGCCTACCCTCCCGTATGCAGGATATATTTTGTTTCTTACTTACTCTATCATAGCTCAATTGTAGTGTATCAAATTTATACAATTTTCTACTAGTTTAAAATATATCCAGGTTGAGATCCAAGTATTTATAAATAATGAAAATTATATAAGGTAAGTCGTGGATAGCGCAGTGATAAAACATATAATTGTAATTCGGTTGTGGATTCGAGTACCATTTGGAGGTAACGAATTATTTTTATTTCCTTTACTCTACTAATACAAAACACGGCATTGAGTTCCGCGACTCAACACGCAATGTCTCAAAAATAGGGCTGAAATTAGGAAACGTCTACTCACCCTGCTTTATGGGGATACAGCGTGAAGCTAAAATAAACCAACGGTCGTATTTATATTTCAACGATTTGCCGTTGCTCCTTTTGACGGTTTTTATTAAAAATGTATTAATGATAATTATCCTTTTCCCCCGAGACATACATACATATTTTTAAAAAACTTTATTTGATCTATTTAAAATTAATAAGTATGGTAAAAATAAACACATATATTTTTTTAGGTTTTTACTGCATGTAGAAATATTTTTTTAGTACCTAGAATTACCGTCAGGGACTTTACGGTATCATACTGTAAAAAGCTTTGATAAAACATGCATGTATCCCGCACTCTGCAGGGTAGGCAGAGGGAACCTAGTGTAAAGACACTCCGTTCCCCACTTTCCGCCAAATTCTGAAGAAATGGAAATATAAATGTAAGTAAATATTTCATCTCCTCGAGTGGGTATCGAACCCACAACCAGTCGATTTTGCAGTCACACCTCGTGCCGCTGCGCCACGACTGGCCTCTTTAGATATACATATCTATTAAGATATACTTAAAAAATATGTAGGTGGAAAGAAAATAGTGACAACAGTAAAAATAAACTAATATAATAAAACAAAATACTTTTCCCATATATACATATATACATTTATCATAAAATTCATAATTTAGGAAGTGAAATTCCCCTGACGGCACTTTATATTTCACGTCAGTTTTTATATATTATTCGTAAAAAAGGAAGCAATAATATAACTACAAGTTTTTTCAATATTAATTTATGATTGGTGTTAATAAAATAATCACAAATATTAATACTTACTTATGATATTCTTATTTTCAAACTTTTTCAAAAACACTTCAACACTAGGTATTTATGACACATTATGACACTGAATGTATTGGCGGAAAGTGGGGAACGGAGTGTCTTAACACTAGGTTCCCTCTGCCTACCCTGCTGTGTGGGGGATACAGCGTGAAGCCGAAAAAAAAATTAATGCCACATTAAAACTTACTGTTCACATTACTAACGGTTTTTAGCGAAAATTCAAATAATGCACTGTAATTGGCTCACGCATACGGTACTGTAAAGGATCGTTAGGTTGTTGTATGCATAATTTGTTTTCATACCTAATATATTCAAAGAAAAATGATATGTAAGGGGGGAAAGGGTTATATTATATACCTAAAAATATCTTTAATGACAGTGGTGAAGCAGAGGAGAGCGCAGTGAGTTTGATTCCGTATCAAGAAAATAAAATATTTATTTATTTTACGCCAAATTCTGGAAGTATTGTATGTTGAGTAGTGGAACTCAAAGCTGCGCTTTATCTCTTTACTAAAAAGAGAAGAAAGAAATGAAAATATCAAGTATTTCGTTCCTCCTAGTGTGAATTGAATCCGCAACCGTCGCTTTTACAGTCCCACAGTACGTCCCTGCGCCACGAAGGTCTCATATAATTAATATCATTAGGCCAAATCCAAGTTGAAGACCAATTTAGGAAGTATCGGACAGACTGACACGCCCATCTCTCTTTTTACCCACATTTTATGCAGAACGTGCTTAAAAATAACATACAAATTACTGCAAAACAATCTTTTACAAACATTTTGTTTTACACATATCAACAACATATACCTTTTGAATTCAACAAAAATATTTTCATTTTATATGAAAATTAATTCGAAAACATAACTCTACCTAGATTACTTTACCTAGAAACATCAGAATCAGAATAATAAAAGCTGGAGCAACGTTCAAAAGTTGCTCCTATGAAGGAGATATAGACACCTGTGTAGTGTAGTTCAAAGTGAAATTTGCTGTAGAAAAGTATTGTATGCAGTTTTTAATATATAATTTCATACAATTGAATTGATGTTTAAAATGTATTTAAATTTGAGGAAATTTGAAGCTGTCATGGCGCAGTAAATAGTCGTGGATAATCAAAAATGACCACAGTGTTTTTTTAATATATATAATATCACTTACGATAGAAGAAGATGTTACTCAGTGGTACTAGGTGACTCAATTTCGGTGGAAAGTGGGAAACGGAGTGTTAAGACACTAGATTCGCTCTGCTTACTCTGCTATATGTGAAATACAGCGTGAAGATGAAAAAAACTTCAAATTCAATTAATTCTATATAAAAATTACTCAAATAAAACATTTTACTAGACTGTAATTAAAAAGTAAGGTGAATTTTTTATAAAAAAATATTTTATTTATTCTTCCAAATCATTTTCATTCTCTTCAAGGTAATCCACGAGTAGTATATATGAGTATGTAGCATAGTATGTTGCGATTATTTCTTTTATATTCATGTTGTATTTCACATACCCATAGCAGGATATTCAGACAATGTGTATCGCGTGGCGGAATTTAACGCTGCGTTACTCAATTAAATTTATATTTTACAGATTTTGTTAAAAATATTACAATTTTGGCCTACTCCGTCGTACCCAATAGCTCTTAATTATTGAAAAAAGAGGGATAGCCTACAGTTAATAGCTTTTTTTTATCAGCTTTACGCCGTATCCCGTACACAGCAGGGTAGGGGGGTATCTAGTGTTAAGACACTCCTTTTCCCAGTTTCTGCCGAACTCTGGAGGCATTGCGTGTTGAGAGGCAGAACTCAAACCCGCGCTTTGCCTCGACACCAGAGCGAAGAAATGGAAATATAAATTTAAGTAAATATTTCATCTCCTCGAGTGGGGATCGAACCCACAACTAGTCGATTTACAGTCACACTTTGTGCCCCTGCGCCACGACTGGCCTCTCAGTCAGTTAATAGTTAAAGGAAAGATATAGATATACATATACGTAGATAGATATTCACCACCTATTCACAATTCTTATAAGAAAATAACATACTTGAACATGCTTATATTATGCCTTTGTTCCCATTAATGAGATCGTATCTGCGAATGGCAAAGAAAATGGTTATTGATCGACAATAAACCACGACGGATCTATTATATCAGTGATTGTGAAAACAATAACATAACCTATATTGATATTAATTTGTTGCTTTGGTTTTTATGTATTCTTATGATTTCTTGAGATGAAACGGGGAGAAAAGGCACTGTGGATGCCATCGTAGAGCAGAGGGATTCTCTTTTTCTACAATTCAGGTAAATAAATTGTTTTCTTTTCGTCGCGTCGCACTGGTAAGATGACTAAGAGTTAGACCCCTTATGGAATTGATCTTCTCTATAACCTGTATCAGTTCGTCTATCTACTATCAATCTATCTATCTATCTATCTATCTATCTAGACGAACTGATATAGCTTATAGTATAATATAGCATTAATTTATATGTACGTTTATATGCGACGTTGAGCTCCGCCACTCAACACGCAATGCCTCGAGAATTCAGTGGAAATTGACGAACGGAAGTGTCTTAATGGGATCGGAATGCGTTAACTAGGTTCCCAAGTTCCCCTTGCCTGCCCCACTCCGTGTGGGATAAATCGTGAAGCTATATATAAAATCTATCTAAATATTGAAATTTTGGTAAAAATTTTTTGTGTATAAATGACCTTATAATATATTTTTTTTGTGCGTTTATTTAGTAAATCAATTGTAGTATGGTTGGATGTGGAATTTTAAAGTTTTTTATATATATACATATATATATGAAAAGATGAGATTTAACTTTAAAATTGTTAGATTTTCATTTTTTATTCTTATTGTTTTCAAAGCTTCTTTTTAAAGTTTTCTTTTCTCATAAGCTCCTAACAATTATTCATTTAAATAAGAGAAGATCAACTCGACATGATTATTAGTCCGAGAAATTCGAGTACAAACACCAAAAATCAATACGAATATTCAAACATTAATAAACCCTACATAGATGCGTAAATATTCTTTTTTTTGGCAATTTTAATAATATTACATACATATTTCTTTTTTTAAAGTCAGTTAAAAAAAAGAAAATTGAATAACAGAACCATTACAGTTAAAGTTATCATCTGGTACCATAAAATTTTAACGTTCAATTACAAAAAAATATTACTACGTCGTTTTTCATTGCTCAAAAATTCATGAAAAAACCTTTTTACAATACGAACTTATTCACTTCGGATATGCTATTATTTAAAACAATGTTTGCAATTTTTGTATCGTATTTTTAAATCACAATTGATTCTATTTTCGGTTTCACGCTTAATCCCGTATATCATGCTAACACACGATAGGTAGAGAAACCTAGTGTTTGGACACTATTCTCGACTTTCCACCAGAACTCGATACACTGTGTGTTACGTTGTGGAATAACAACCATGTTTCTTATTCTATTAAAATAGGAATATAAAAAATATTTAGTGCCCTAAGTGTGAAATAAACCCATAACTATTGCGTTGAGTCAGTTTTCGTATTTTTAAAATGGTTGCCTGCTTCGTTGTGCGTTTGTTTAAGCTAATCTCTAAAACAGCTACACCAATTTAATTTCAGTTTTCACTATTGTATTTTGGCAAGCTCTCCTAATTTAAAAATTAAATATTTTATGTTTTATTTGATCAATTTATAAATAAAAAATATATATATACCATTTTAAAGAACGTTGTATGATAAAGTTACTATAAATAACTGTTTTATTGAATTGGCTAAAACTTAATTTCTCAATATAGGTATAGATGATATTATTTTTAGAAAACTAAAGTAATGCAGATTAGTAAGCTCATAACCATGTAGTTTAAGCGGGCGAAGCCGCGAGCGGTTCGCTAGTACCTAATATATCTTGAGTGAAGCAAGTTTAGAATGCAGTTGACTTGGCAACTCAACGATAAATAGCCAGTACTGTGCAACAGTGTGTGAATCTAACAGCTCTCTAAAGTTCTGGCTTTGTTGGAAACTGTTAAATTGTATATTGTACTGTACTAGTGGTGGGTTTAATCGTTATGTATAAAACGCGGCGTTGAGTTTCGCCATCACGCAATGTCTAAAAATTCATCGAGCCCAAAAAAAAACGTAAATAGATTATAGCTTTGACAGTTAAATTGTTTTGACTTTTACTAAGTATGGCTCAGGCAGTATCCTGGATGTTTTATATTTGTATATTTAATTTACTTAAATCAGAAGTCAGTTAAAATTTAAAAAATATATAAAAAAATTTTACAAGTAAGCACAATGTACAATATTAGTGCTAGTATTCTAGAGTCGCAGCATTTGTCTTCTTATAAATTATCTTTGAGCGTTATATCCATTTTTTTACATATTTCTGTAAAATTTGTGCATACTATAATTTATTTCTCACTCAAGCAAATTAAATCTTCGTCCTGGTGGGGATGTAGCGCGGCGTTAAGTTCCGCCACTCTTCTGTTCCGTCTGAGCCAGGCTTGGCATTGCTAGAACGTGGAATCGAAAATATTTAAAACATTCCTCCGAGTGGGCATCGTTCCCATAACTTAGTTAGATACTGCCGCCACTGCGCCACGACGGCTTTATTATTTAGTACATTAGTATGTAAAATTATGGGTACAGCATGTGGCGGGATCACACGCCGCTCGCGTGATATAAATTCGTTTGATATACTCATTCTTTTCCTTGCGACATTTTGGTTAATATGTTGCTTCAATTTTCAATAGTCGTGGATTCAAATCCATTTGTTAATTGTTTGTCATATAGTTTCATAATAAATATAATTTCGTTATATTTATATATTCATACTATAAACTTACGTATTATATACTTTTTATTAAAAAATATTGTGAATTTTGTACATTTAGTTGAAAAAAAAACTCTTGCTGAGTTTCTTGGGTTCGCTCGTATATAGTCTGAAGCAAAAGAAAAATATGTAATTTTTTATATTGAATTAAATTATTTGACTTTCACTTTGCTTCCTCAGTTTGAACTTATAATGTAAGCTCATCTTAATCCTAAACCATACAGATATTGATAGTAAAGCAACAACAAATGAGTTCATGACTGTAATCAAAATAATTAAGACGTTTCAACATTAAGATCATTATTGATGGAAAAATTAAATTAAATAAATTATAAATATTACACGAACGGATGAAATTATTGGTCACAATTGACGAGTAACAGTTAAATATTTGCATACACAGTAAATAAATATATTTGTAAGGACTCGAAGGAAAATTATATTAAATGACAGTTTATGTACAGGGCGTTCTAGATTATTTATTTTTTTAGCTTCACTCCATAACAGATAGATAGAGGGAACCTGGGAACCTAGCGAATGGCGGAACTCAACGTCACGCGTTTTCCTCGTAATCAGAGCGAGGAAATGTCAACATCAAATATAAGTTCTAGATTATGGTTATCAATAATAAAGCTGCTAGCTCTACTTAGAGACGTAAATTACCGCATTAAATAGTTTAATAATTAGTTAGTTTAGCTTACTCTAGATAGCTAAAGCTAGAATATTACCTTTAAACTGTATCCTTTAAAGATCAGGGTAAGCAATGACCCCGTAGTGTTAAGATATTTTCGAAACAACGTGAATTTATATTTTTTATCAACAGACGTCCTAAACTAAAGTCTCTCTCTCTCTTGATTCATTATCTAATGTGCTTTAAGATTAGATTTTTTTACAGTTTTGAAAGTGTATAATAGCTACAACGATGAATATAAAAATATCGTTTAAATTTAAGGAGCACCATGTATAGTCATCAAAATGATTATCACACGGAATGTTAAATCCATAAAAAGCAGTTACGCGTACATTAAAGAAATTTATTTTAATATTGTTATTCTGGTATATATTTATACCAAGTTAATAATTTCATACATGTTTTTCTAGTATTTAATTTTTGAATATTTTTTTATTTTTGTCTATTTTTCGATATATTTGAGAAGTGACCCGACTACGTATTAAAGGGTCAGAGCCTATTTTTTGCTATGTATTAAACAATCGTAAGGAAAAATAGACGAAATAGTATAGAAAACTATCGTAAATAATGACTTACATACTACTAAGTTAGTGTGATATCACTACTATTTTCTTATTCTACAAAGTAGTAAGATTTTTGAAAATAATAACTTATGTAAGTTAAACATTTTTTTTGCTGCATGCTGTATTCCGGATACAGAAAGGTAGATAAAGGAAATCTAGTACTAAGACACTATCACGTACCTCATACTCTGCCTAGTTATTGAGAAATTGCCATTGCATTGCAACGCCATTTTTTATCTTGTTATTAGAGCGAGGAAACGAATATAATTTATTCCGTCGAGTGAGAATCGAACCCACAACCGTCGCGTCTACAGTTTGCGCTGTGACGCTGTGAAATTATGTACACTTAATTTGACACTGTGTAACGAGGACTATATGACAAAACTTAAACATTTTCAAAGATACTTTATTTTGACCTATCATAAATAGAAATACGGATAAAACTACTTTTGAAAGATTTATGCGACATGTAATTATATACACTTTTATACTAATTGAGTGCATTATTGTTATACATATTGTTGCTTACGAATATCAGGGTGTTCTATAAACTTCATACTGTACCCCAAGGTAATATATGGTCTCTATATTTCTCTTTCGCCCTGTCCACTGTCATCCAATTCTTCAGACCCTCTTGGGCCTAACGGAGCTTTCTCTCTGCTTCTATTATTAATCATGAATCTTTTTTGTCATTCTTTCATCACTCATTCCCTCGACGTGTCCAAGTTCTCTAAGTACATCTTACATACAATTCTAGTTTTTGTATCTCTTCTCTCAAGATTTGGCCACCTAAAATGACCCAGAATGTCCAACAAAGAGATCATATTTCCACAATATTCATCTTTCTATGATTTTTCTTTTTTTTATTATTCTTTTGTAATAATCACATTTTGTTTTGTAACACAGATTGTTTTTAAAAATAAAATAAATAAATCAGCTTCACGCTGTATCCCGCACACAGGAGGGTAGGTAAAGGGAACCTAGTGTTAAGACTTTCTCCTCACTTCCTCACTTTCTGCCGAATTCTGGAGGTATTGTGTGTTGAGTGGCAGAACTCAACGCCGCGCTTTGCCTCGACACCAGAGTGAAGAGATGGAAATATAAATTTAAGTAATTATTTCATCACCTCAAGAGAGGTTGAACACACAACCAGTCGGTTTTACAGTCACAGCCACGACTGGCCTCGAGAAAAAGATTGTTATTAAACAGCAAAATGCTTTCAAATATATAGCAGAGTAGATAGGAAAAATACTCTATGCTTGGTTTTGGACACTCTGTTTTTCACTTTTCACCCGAATTTAAGAGAGTAGGGTTTTTAATTAACTTTTAAAAATAAAACTAAGGGGAAATCACCTTATGAGATCGTCTTTCTATGTCACTATTGTCCAAAAAAATGTTAACGTAAAAAAAACACCTTATATAAACGAACAGACAACCAGAATAACACTATTTACTTATCGAATATTCGATAATTCGAACAAACTAGCTCGTTACACAGAATGACGGTTGCCAAATGGTCCAAGCCTATAATAACTGAATACCGAACGTACACAATTTGTATTCAGAATGTATTTATTTTACCTCTTATCGACGTTTCTTCAAATATATTTTATGTATAATTTGGTAATTATATGATTATATATGATACTTTTATATACAGTTGTCATTGATTTAAAACGCAGCGTTAAGTTCCGCCATTGGCAAATATATGATTATATAAGGTACTTTTATATATAATTAGTCGTTGATTTAAATCGTGGCGCCACTTAAGACACAATGGTTCGTATTTATTTCGAAAGTGGACAAAGGAGTGTTTTAATATTAGGTTCATCCTGGACACTTCTATGCAGAAAGTTTTTTTTGTCAGATGTCCACACCTCAAAAGAGACAAAAACGAAACCATTTTAGGGTCACTCTATAGTCCATTTATTTTTTTGTCCGTCTGTACGGA